>VOQK01041988.1:15269-35337 GCA_015052645.1 Benitochromis conjunctus | reverse complement strand
CCTCAGACCTGAATATCATTGAAAATCTGTGGTGTGAGTTACAGAGAGCTGTCCATGCTCGGAAGCCATCAGACCTGAATGAACTAGAGATGTTTTGTAAAGAGGAATGGTCCAAAATACCTTCAACCAGAATCCAGACTCTCATTGGAACCTACAGGAAGCGTTTAGAGGTTGTAATTTCTGCAAAAGGAGGATCTACTAAATATTGATTTCATTTCTTTTTTGTGGTGCCCAAATTTATCCACCTGCCTAATTTTGTTTAAAGAATTATTGCACACTTTCTGTAAAACCAATAAACTTCATTTCACTTCTCAAATATCACTGTGTGTGTCTCCTATATGATATATTTAACTGACATTTTTTATTGTAACAACCAACGATTTATACAGGAAAATCATGGCTATTAACAAGGTTGCCCAAACTTTCGCTTCCCACTGTATCTATTAGAACCCATTCTTACAAAGAAATCCTACCAGTGATTATTGCTTCGGTCTTAAATATGATCAATCTATCTCTATTACTGGGGTCTATGCCACAGGTGAAAGAGTAGTTGTAAAATAGCTAACTGATCCATGGCAGGAATGGTGTATTTGAAGAGTTTCAGTCAGGTTTCAAAACTCACCACAGTACAGAAACAGTACTAGTGAAGGTCACAAATGAGCTTCTTATAGCCTGACAGTGGACTCTCTAATTTTATCACAGAGATTAGAGCATGCCATAAGTATTAAAAGTGCTTTACTGCAGTGGTTGAATCACATTTATCTAGAGGATTCCAATTTGTTCATGTAAATGTAGAGTCATCTAAGTCACACTAACCTTTATTATGCAGTTCCACAGGGTTCCGTGCTAAGATCACTTCTGTTTACGTTACAAATGCAGAGAGGCAGGGTACACTCTGGACAGGTTGCCAATCTGTCGCAGGGCTAACACATATACACAGACAACCATTCGCACTCACATTCACTCCCACTCCAATTAACCTATGCCCACTAAGTGCATGTCTTTGGACTGTGGGAGGAAGCCGGAGAACCCACGCAAACACAGGGAGAACATGCAAACTCCACACAGAAAGACTAATGGTGGAATTGAACTCAGGACCTTCTTGCTGTGAGGTGGTGTGAGGCAACAGTGCTAACCACCATGCCACCGTGCTGTCCCCTTGTGTTTAGTGTATATATTTTCCTAATTTAGTTTTGTATGGTTTTTCCCTGCCAGCAAATAAAGCTGTGGTTTTTTGAGTTTACTCCTCACATTCGTGAGTTTGCATCTAATTCCTTTTTGCACACAGCCGGATTTGTGACAGAAGATCGCGACCAGCTATTGTCATGGTCTGGGTGGGTGCTGGGAGTTCCTGGTTGCCAGTGAATCCATCATACGGCTGTTCCACCACTCCCCCTTCTCATTGACTACACCTGTGGGCAATCAGCTGGCAGCCTTTTTTAGACCAGCGTTCTCAAACATTCCTCGCCGGAATGTCTGCTAACCCCACGGCTCATCTTGGGCGTCAGGATTACCTTGCCTTCACGTCCTCTTTCGCGTCACCGCTGGTCTGTTCGCCGTTTATTCCCACCGCTACCTACCTGCCTGCCTCCCAGCCTAGTAACGCCAGCCAGCCTCACCCAGACCAGTTTCCCCCTTCTCTAAGCCTCGTCCTTGCCCGCTCAAGTAAGCGTAGTGTAATCTCACATAACCCTGGACACTCTGCCTGAGGCTCGCTCTAACTCCCTTCTCCCTCATTTCAGTAACTCGGTGTGCGGCGCCGTAACGTTCTCCCCCCTTCCGCCGGCTCCGCTGCCTTCCCGGCCGCCTTTGAGGTTCATGTCTGGACCCAACTGTTAAGAGGGTCCCCGTCGCTCGCCTATGTGTTTTTCTCCCTCTTGAGAATTAGGTGCCTCCGTGTTTCAGAGACTGATTAATGTGTTGGAGGTCAGTTTAATTTTGCCTCCTCTGTTCTGCCATTTGTGAATCTAAGTAACCTTGTGCTTCTCGCACCACTTTAACCGTGGCAGTTTCTGTTTGGTGTCCTGATGTGTTATGTTAGGAATTTTTGAGGTACCAGAGGTTAGTGTTTTCCCTCTCGCCCTAGGTTCGTGATTAAAGTTTTCAGTTTTCTGTGTTTAACTTGAAATAAAGTTTCTTTATAATTCTGAGCCTTTGAGTGGTGTCTGCACTTGAGTCCGTTTTCTGAGCTGACCGCCCGGTCGTGACAGTACGTTCCGGCCAGCAGTATGGACTCAGCAGATCCTACTTGGGCTGCCATTTCAAAACGGGGCTATTCTAGGAGCGCACGAGCAGACTATTCAGGCTTTAAGCACACAACTTCGGGTGCTCACTGATCAGCAGGCCAAGTTGCAGGCCACTGTTCAGGCTCTACAAGCCCCGGAGGAGTCTGATTCCGAGACGGAACCTAATGTTTCCGCTCGCGCGTCAGCCACGCCTCCCCACACCGTAGCTGGCCCCTCGCTTCCAATTTTCCACAACGTCGCTTCTCCGGAGCCTGAGCCTTATGCCAGCGATCCGGGGAGCTGCAGTGGGTTTTTGTTACAGGTCGAGTTAGCTTTTGGTCGTTCACCGCGGTCCTTTGTAAATGATGTCGTTCGTACCTCTTATCTACTGTCAAAATTGCGTGGGCGTGCTTTATGGTGGACGGAGGCATTTTTATCTAGCCACCCACTCCAGAATTGCGCCTACGATGTGTTTCTGGGTGCTTTTAAGAACACCTTCGCACATCCAGTCTCTGAGGATAGTGCTGCTTTGAGGCTGCTCAGCCTCCGCCAGGGCCGAAGGAGTATTGCCGACTACCTTATTAATTTTTGTACGGCCACGGCTGAGGCAGGATGGCCTGACCAGGCTCTTCGGGGAGTTTTCCTTCAGTCTCTGAATGATTCCATGAAGGACCAGCTCGTTTCTCGGGACGAGCCCACCTCATTTGAGGCACTGGCCTCCCTCGCCCTCCATATAGATACATGTTTGAGGGGGAGAGAGAGGAATTATTGGCCGCCCCGCAAACTCCCGCAACTCGCAGTCTTATACCCCTGTCTTACCATCGGTACCTGTTGCAGCACCGCCATTGACACCGCAGCGCCTCTGGGGGCCAGCTCCGACCCCGAACCAATGCAGATTGGCCGCTCACAGCTGTCGCCGGAGGAGAGGGAGCATCGGCGTCGTTTGCGGGCCTGTTTTTATTGTGGGTCACTTGGACACCAGATTGCGACGTGCTCGAAAAAGGGAAAAGGGGCCACCCGCTCGTAGACTCGTGAGTGGTACGCACATGATCCGTAAACCCCGCTTCCTGTTACCTGTTACGTTAGAGGTTAAACAGTCCGCTCATTGTTTCTCTGCGCTGGTAGATTCTGGTGCAGAACAAAATCTCATAGACCTTTCGCTCGCACGTCACATTGGTCTGCCCCTGGTCAGGGTGGAACCCCCCATTCCTGCCAGAGCCCTGAAAAACCAGACCTTTGCGCAAATCACCCATCACACCGCACATCTTAGCCTCATTACCTCCGGTAACCACCGCAAGCTCATCACCTTCTTTGCCCTTAATACACCCGACTCACCCGTGACACTCGGGTTTCCCTGGCTCAGATTACACGATCCGCACCTGGACTGGGAAGGGCAGAAGGTTGTCAGCTGGAGCACCTTTTGCCACACTAATCGTTTAACCTCTGCGTGTCCCCCTGGTTCGAAGGCAGTGTGCGATGATAAGGGGGAGACGCCTGACCTCTCTGGGGTCCCCGCCGAGTACCACAATTTGGGGACGGTGTTTTGTAAGAGTAAGGCTCAGTCGCTTCCCTCCCATAGGCCATACGACTGCGCCATTGATCTACTTCCTGGTGCCCCGCTGCCGTCTAGCCACCTGTACACTTTGTCGAAGCCGGAACGCCTAGCCATGGAAGATTATATATGGCAGTCCTTGGCAGCTGGAATCATACGGCTCTCTACTTCGCCGGTGGGGGCTGGGTTCTTTTTCGTGGGCAAGAAAGATGGGTCACTGTGCCCGTGTATCGATTTTCGGGGCCTTAATGAAATTACAGTCAAGAATAAATAGCCACTACCTTTGATCGCCTCGGCTTTCGAGGCACTCCAGGGTGCCACCATTTTTACCAAGCTTGACCTCCGAAACGCCTACCACTTGGTGCACATCAGAGAGGGGGACGAATGGAAGATGGTGTTTAACCCTCTGGGGTCTAGGGCAATATGCACTGTCAACACAAATCAAAACGGAATCGCATTGCGGCCCCGCCCCCATACCACGCCCCCTTTTATCGCTGATGTCGGTGTGACGCGCCGGCGCGTCCATAGACCACAGAAGGTTAACACTCCGCTGGGGCATTTCGAATATCTTGTCATGCCTTTCGGCTTGACCAATGCCCCTGCAGTCTTCCAAGCCCTGATTAATGACGTTCTCCGTGACTTTCTCGATAGCTTTGTGTTTGTTTACCTTGACGATATTTTTATTTTTTCTAAGACACTGGAACAGCACCAATCACATGTCAGAGCCATGCTTCAGTGCATATTAGAAAACAAACTGTATGTAAAGGCAGAGAAATGTGAATTCCATTCTCACACAGTGGCATTCTTGGGCTACGTGCTGGCAGGGGGGCAGGTGAAGACGGACCCAGCAAAAGTAAAGGCCATAGCAGACTGGCCTACACCCACCACCCGCAAACTGTTGCTGCGCTTCCTGGACTTTGCCAATTTTTATAGACAGTTTATCTGCGATTATAGCCTAGTAGCAGCCCCGCTCACTCACTTGACCTCCACTAAGCTCCCTTTCTGCTGGACCCCCGAGGCTGAGGCGGCCTTCGCGCGGCTTAAGACTCTATTTTCCACAGTGCCCATTTTGGTCCAGGCCGATCCTAGTCAACCCTTTATTGTGGAGGTAGACGCCTCTGATGTGGGGGTGGGGGCGGTACTGTCCCAACGCTCCAGGCCCTCGGGGAAGCTGCAACCGTTTGCTTTTTTTTCCCGTCGCCTCTCTTTGGCTGAGGGGAACAATGATGTTGGTGACCGTGAGTTGCTAGCTGTCAAGAAATGGCGTCATCTGCTGGAGGATGCCGAGCATCCGTTCACAGTTTGGACAGATCATAAAAATCTCACCTACCTTCAAAAGGCCAAGAGACTGAATGCCCGACAGGCCAGCTGGTCCTTATTCTTTGCCCGGTTTAATTTTTCCATTTCTTGCCGTCCAGGCTCCTGGAATGTCAAGCCTGACGGCCTTTCTTGGCAGTTCGACTCAGGGGGGGACCCGCCTGAGCCTCCTTCCATCCTTCTGGCTAGCTGCAGAGTGGGTGCAGTTACATGGGAGGTGTTGGACGTCATTGACACTGCACTCCGGGCGGAACCAGCCGGGCGGATTCGCCTGTCATCCATGGCAAGGTAGACTGGCTGCTCTGATTAAGAGACATTTCTGGTGGGACACCCTCGATAAGGATGTTAGGGAATATGTAGCTGCCTGCACCGTGTGCGCTCGCAACAAGACCCGCAACCAGTGTCCTTCAGGACTGCTGCAGCCCTTACCCACTCCTCATCGACCCTGGTCCCACATAGCCTTAGACTTTGTCACGGGGCTTCCGGTCTCTGCGGGCAACTCCGTGACTTTGTCTGTGATTGATCGGTTTTCCAAGGCAGCACATTTCACTGCTCTAACGAAGCTGCCGACGGCATCTGAGACAGCCAAGTTGCTAGTCGAACACGTGTTTTGTTTGCATGGGATACCTGTGGAGATCGTATCTGACAGGGGTCCCCAGTTCTCGTCCCAGGTATGGAAGGCGTTCTTCATGGCATTGGGAGCCAAGCCCTGCTTGAGCTCAGGATACCACCCTCAGACCAACGGCCAGACTGAGCGGCTCAACCAGGAGCTGGAAGCAATGCTCCGTTGTGTCACCTCACACAACCCATCCACCTGGTCCACATACCTGCCATGGGTGGAATATGCTCATAACTCACTGACTTCTTCTGCCACTAATCTCTCCCCTTTTGAGGCCTCTCTAGGTTACCAGCTGCCGCTGTTACCCGAACAGGAGGCCGAGTTAGCCGTGCCCTCAGTCCACCACCATATCCAGCGTTGCCGTCGGACTTGGACTCGCACTAGGGCGGCATTTTTGCGCACCACTGCCCGGCAGCATCATCAGGCCAATCTACGGCGTACTCCCACTCCGGAGTAGAGTCTATGAGGAGTGGGGGATCTATTCAGCATCCACATCAGAAAGGAAAGCCTGAAATTCTCTGTGGTTCAGTCCTCTTACTTGAATTATGCTGACAGTTTTCACAATTGTGTTCATTACATCTCTAAGATTGACTGTCTTGGCACAAATGGCTTCTTGGTGAACAATACAGTGCATTTTAACAGCCTCACCTCCAGTCTCTTTCACCTTAGCGCACATCATAGACGCCATTCCTTTGTGTGCACCTGCCATAGCTGGAGCCCCGTCTGTTGTAACTCCACACAGCTTGTCCCATTTAAGTCCCATTTTGTCAATTGAGTCTGACACAGCTTCAAAAATACCCATACCCGTTGTTGTGCATTTTAGACTCTTAAGATCGAGCAGCTCCTCTGTAACATGCTGACGTTGTTGAAGTCCTGCACTTTTTCCGGGCACATTATTTCGGCGACTTTATTGAGGCAGTGTTTTATGAGGTCTCCATCTGAAAAAGGCTTGCCATGTCTTGCCATGAGTTGGGTGACCTCATAGCTGGTTATTGTAGCCTTTTCCTGGACTTTTTGAGCATGAAAAAAATACTGTTGTTAACCCTGCAGGTTAGCTACCATTTGCTTTACTTTCTGCTCTCGCTCAGCACCAGTGTAGGATGCATAGGCCTGATGTTTGGATTCATAATGACGTCGTACATTATACTCTTTCATAACTGCCACAGTTTCAGTGCAGATCAAACAGACACACTTCCCCTTGAATTCTTTAAAGAAATATTCACTCTCCCACTGTGTCTGAAATATTCTGCACTCACTTTGTACCTTTCGCTTCTTTGGTTCTGCCATGTTTAATAACTTGGGGTAAATTTCTTCTGTGATTGTCCTTCAGGGTGGAGCTACTGCCTTGATCAACAGTAGCTCCCCCTGGTGTTAAAACTAAGAAGTGCAATACACTCAAGCAAAAGTTGAAGTGCGGGCCATATTCTATTCTATTTATAAAATTTATTGAGGGCCAATTTCTTGTTTCTTCCCTGACATAAGAAGAAACATGATTACAACAAAAAGATAATTGACCAAACACCAGGGCTGGTATAGCATACCAGGCATTTTCCTGGTGGGTCAGCACACTTTTGGGCCGATGTGCCAGCCTGAAGGGCCGCTGTGCACTGACCATACAAGTGCTGACACCAGCTCATTGGTTCATTTTCATTAATGAGATGTTCTGAGAGAGGTGGAATATAAGACCCAACTTAACACATAGACAAACAGGCACACACAGATACAAACATGCATTCCCACCGTCATCTCACATATACAAATAATCAGCACTCTCCCAACATGGAGACACACAGGAATGAATGCAGTACACACACTCACACTCCCCATACATACTCTGTACTCCGGGGGGTCACTGGTACCTGGACCCGGGAAAGGCAGTCGGCCCCAGACCTAGGAGATGGTTCCCTGTACTTTGGGGTGGAGACAAGCAGACCGCCCAGCCCAGAATCCCACCAGCCCAGACCCCGACCAGACAGCCAGCTCCTCCACCCAGCAACTCGCCCCAGATAGCAAACAGAGAACAAGGATGTGTAAAGACAGGTGGCCAGGAGGGGACAGAGGAGGAATGCCTCCCTTGCACCTCAGTGATGCACCTGATGCACACCCAGGTTGAATTTATCCTCCACCTCTGCTAGATCCCCCCACTTGCAGATTGGACTCCTAAAGAGCAGAGACCTCCCGCAAAAGAAGCTGCTTCTGTTGAGAATAATTAAATAGATGGTTGGGACTTCCAGTCAATCAATTAGTCAATTGATCAATTAAAACAGAATATTATGGCTTTCAAAATTTTATTTGGTTTTCCTATGTACCTATTTTCAATTATATAAACTTTAATAGCAGGAAATTAACTCTATACAAATAATTCTTCTTTTTTTCTTTTGCCATATTTTTCAAGTAACCTATATTTGACAACAGCTTAAAAAATCTATATGGCCACCCCTTTAAAAAAATTCTGGAGGCATCCCTGCTAGTACCAACTGTGGAGAAATGAAGAAAAGATGGAGAAGGTGAAATTAATGTTATAGGAAATAGATGGAGGAACATAATTATGAAGGGAGAGTATCAAGGATTTTCAACTTGTTTCAATCAATCAAACGAAATGGAAACGAAATATAAACGAATATAAACAAACAAAATATATACATATAAAAAGAGTGGGCTGTCTGAACCAGATATGCCAGGGCTTTTTTTTGTCCCTGATCAGCCCTTCCAAACACAAATTTCCTTACCTTTTATATATTTATTGTAAGCGTCTTGAGGCTATAAATGAATACAATTTAATATGTATACGCAAAAGCTTGTAGTAAAATGACAATTGGAGGAATTCTTTGTGAGTGATGAGTAAGTTTAAAGTAATGATTGACAAATAACATGGAAATCTACAGTATTTGTATTTGTTGCTGAAAAGAAATGTCTATTCTACTTGTCCACTGAAAAATTCACTTGTCTAACAGGTTAACAAGCTTCAGTATTAAGCCCTGTAGTGTTCTGTTAGTATTATTGTAACCTGACAGCAATTTGGTGGAGGTGAGATAAGGACCCAAAATGCAGGCAACAAGAGAGCTTTATTGAGAGGAAGTGAAAATACAAACTGACACGGAGGTGGCGAGGACAGAAACTAAGAAATAACCTAAACTGGGAAGATCTAACAAAAGAAACAGAAACCTAAACTCATGGGGTGACATGCAGGGAGAAACACTGGATGACTTACAAAGGGACACAGGAAGACGCGCAGATGAAACAGACGGACCAGTAACGAGCACAAGAGAACACGCACTATAAATACACAAAGGGAAATGAGGAAATGGCACACAGGAGGGAGACACAGCTGAACCTAATTAACCTGACGAAACGGGGAGAGCGCAAAACAGAACACACTGACAACAGACACGGACCTTCACAATAAAACAGGAAACACACATGCAAAGACACAGACTCAGAGACATGGGCTTTACACAGGGACCTGACTAAACTGGAACAGAGGGACACAGGCAGGGATGACTAAACACCAAACAGGGGGAGCACAGAGGGTCCACATGAGGGACAAAGGGACAAAAACCTAGGATCTAGCAATACCTAATAAAACACATCATTAGTATAAACTAGAACATAAGCCAAAAATAATAATAATAATAACAACAACCACAAAACGCTGGGTCACCGACCCAGCACCATGACAGTTTTAAATTAAACTCTAATTATCATTTTATACAATTTTATTTTTCCTATCTGTGCTTTTTAAATTTTATTTTGTATTTTTATTTTTATTCAGTGTATCGTTTTTGGCATGTCAAGTGTACAGCACTTTGTTTTCAGCTGGGAGTTGTTTTGAAAGTGCTATAAAAATATATTGCTTGCTTGCTTACTACTGCACAAGCTTGGCCAACATGGAAAGATGACAAGTGGGATGCACTCATCACCTTGCTGCCCTGGCCAAAGCCATTGAAAAAAAACTTTCTCATCAACAAAAAAAGACAAAAATCTCCAGCACACTTTCATAACCTCACCTCACATGTATGGCACAGAAGGAATCAACATGGCAGTAGGAATGACCTCAGTAGAACACGAGCCATACGATTCGTAGAGGTAGTAGGCAAAGACATCAGATTGAAATCTGACTTACAAACAGAACCTTTAGAGGATCCAGACCTGACCCTCTTCATTGATGGATGTGTGGATATTTGTAACTAAGCACAGGACTTAGAAAGGTATTAGATAGAATGTATAATAGTTTAGATGCATTGACACTGCCCAGAATGAATAAAGGCCTAACGGTGTCATTAAAATAGCAGTAGATTTTAGGAGACCCCCCTCTTGCTCTGTGCAGGACAAAGAGAGACACACCTTAAGTGGAAAATCCCCAAAGGCAGTAAAGACCAGGGTGGAGGTCTTAGTGTTTGGAAGTCAGCTGACCATATTTGGTGAAGTTTGTATGACTTGCCTAAATGAGAAGGGCTTTATGACCTTAGAGTCAACGTAAGCACAGGGCGGACTCATGCACCGAACATGCGCATGCACATGCACTCACGTGCTCAGACACACACAACAAAATTGCCTGGAGCAGACAAAGGACTTTGAGATCTGCAGAGCAAGCCGGAGCATGCACATCTCTGCTTCTGGAAGCTGAATAAAAGGTTGTGTGTGAATCTACTGTTTCCACTTTTGTCTCTGAAAGCCTTTCAGATTTAATAAGAACCGGGTTGTCACACATGTTTCCTTTTAGAAAAGGTAAAGACATGGAACTGTCCGAACCTCTCGAGTTTAATACAATAACTCCAAAAATAATAGGTACTTCAATCACAAACCAGCCTAAACATAGCAAAGTTGACTGACACCAATTTGGTTTATTTTCACTAATGTGGGTGGACTGGTCGAACTTTAAACTTTCATTACTATCCTGGGGCTCCTTCACTAATATCCTGTTTTGTTTTGATCCGGACAACATTTCCAGGCCACATAGGCTTAGGAGCCCCAGGGGTCCAAAACAAGATGTCCATAACATACACAAAGGAGCTTGTGAAACAGTTATGGACTTATTCTTATATAGCACTTTTCTACTCTCCCAGAGTACTCAAAGCGCTCTATACAACATGCCTCATTCACCCAATCACACCCATTTATACAAGCACTTTGTTCTATACTTTAGTGCTTTCTAACATTCACACTGCATCGGAGAGCAACTTGGGGTTAGTATCTTGCCCAAGGATATTTGGCATGCAGACTAGGGGAACCACTAACCTTCCAATCAGTAGCTGACCTGCTCTACCACCTGAGCTAAAGCCACCCCACAACAGTTCAAAACACAGTTCAGGGGGTCTGTTGTGAGAAACGATGCAGTTCAGGGGGGCAACCCGGAGGCCAACGGCACAACCGTCCATGACAGAGCAGGTCCGGAGGCCAACCTCACGGAAGGCAGCGGTGGCATTAGTTAAGCAAATCCGGATGCTAACTGTGCGGAAGGCAACGGTGGTGTCGATACAGGTCCAGGGGCCGACCGCGTAGGAGACAGCGGTGGCAAAACAGTTCAGGGGGCTGCCCAAGATGAAGATGATGTCCAGCAAGTGGCCTGGAAGGTGATGAGCATTCCGTGCTGGGCGTGGACCAGGACGGGCAGGCGGCCGAGGCGCGGGGCTGGACTGAGCAAGACCAGACGAGGCACCCTAACTGTAACCTAACCCAGCGGAGACAGAAGATGGCTGGGCGTGCCCCTCGGACCACCCAGCGAAGGCAGACAGAGTCAGCAGGTACGGAAACACCTGGCTGAACAGATGCCTGAGCTGGCGGCTGAGCTAATGGCTATAGTGATGGTTGTAGTTGAAGTGGAGCAGGTGGCTGAGTTGGTTCTCCTGAGTCTCCAGAACATGGGTTAACCAGAGGGATGGGATCATCAGATCCTCCAGCAAATAAAGACACAGGTACAGGCACCTGTTGGACACTAGCCACTCCCACCTGAGGAGTAGGTATGGTTGCAGAGGTCGGCGGGCCTCACTTTGGGGAGGTGAGCAGCTTCCTAGGCTGCATTCTTCGGAGGCCGATTACGTCACAGCCAGACGACAAAGGCTGTTCCAATCCGAAGGCTGCTCCAAATGTGGCCGACAAATGAGTCCTTCATTTCCACGGATTATAAGGCTGGGTCGAGTGTATCCTTCGTGGCCCAACCCAATTCATAGCACGGCCCAGCCAATTCCACTTTACAATGGCGGCAGCTACTTAGTTTTAAAATTATTCTTTCTGGGTCACAAAATAAACGTTTAAGATATTTTCAGAATGTAGCTTAGTAAACTTTATACATCTGCTCAATTTATCAAGACATCACATATTTGCATAAGTGCTCCGACGTATCCTGAGATGTCTGTTACCCACCAGCTCGATCGCTGACCGGGAGGTCAAGGCTCACTAGAGCCGGTGAGAACAGCGGACTGCCGGCACATCGTTTTCAAACTCCCTGCAGTCTTTCACTACTCAGGTTATGATATATAAGAAACTTTGACAACTTAAAAATGTTATTGTTTGGCTTTATTCAGTGTTTTAGTTGTTCCTGAATAAATCGCTTGGGCTGAGATTAAAGTTATAGTTTCACAGCTGAATAAACGTCAAACAGAAAACTGATTAAACAGCAGCATGAGATGGTAGCAAATTTACTCCAATGTCCTGTTACATTTTAGGGAGCAAGGAGCAGACGGCTGAGTTTATTAAACTCCACCGAGACAGCTGGTGACGCAAATCTGAAGGCTAGACCGTCCCATTTCACAGCTTCGCACTTCTGGCATTCTTGGTCTTCGAAGGACCTGGCCCACATAGACCATGAAGGCCAGGTCCTTCAAAGCATGCCGCCTAGGAATTGGGACACAGCTAGCATCCTCCAACATCTCCTCCACCGCTCCACTCCAACTTCTGCTGAAGCACAAGGAGAGCGGCGGCAATCACCCTTCTTAATTTTACCGCGTTTGAATAGGGATTTATCCCACAAGGGCAGAGCTCCAAACTCTGCTCGCCACTACTCTGTGTTCAAGTGTATGGTTGGCATTTCGCTATCGCCATGGAAGGCCACAGTCAACCTTGTGTGACCAAGTGATCAAAAGGGGTTCTATAAAAATGATAAAATGACAACACCACCTAGGGGAATTTAACCCCCAAGAAATAGAAAATTCTTAAAAACCAAGAAAGAAAGGCCGCACAGGCTCACGGATGCACCACTGAGGCAGATTGGCTCCAACACTAATATCTTTATTTGGTATTTTAAAAAAATAAAACAAAATAAAAAAATAAAACAAAACAAAAGTGGACTGTGGCACAGTCTATCCTATAACGGTGTTGTAGACTACATAACACCAGTCATAAAAATGGACTTACCAGTAGCTCAGGACCAAAAGAAAACCACACAAAAGTCTACAGTCTATACACCTGGTGCTGTACAACAAAGGAAGTGTAGAAAACGACCCACCACCGGAGGTCCCACGGCTACTGGTGCGTCCTCAGTGCATTGTAATAAAAACAAATACACGTTAAAAGTCACCAACTAAATGGACACCAAATACCAAGCTCGCGGCACACAGAAGACAATATACATTTCAATTTTTAATAAAATAAAGACCTACGCACATACACACACTTAAAACAACACAGACTGCGAAACTTGCGCCACACCAGTGAAAAGTGGCCTGTAATGATTAGAGTGGCTGAAATGTTGATCGCAGCCCCTCGCAGAAAGAGGAATTCTGTACAGCTCCCATTGGAGACGAAGCAAGTCAGCTGGGTTGGTACCGAGGTCACAATTAACCCATACAACAGGTGGGCACAAGTATAAAAAGTCCAACAATAAAACTAAATAAAATCAGGCAGGACAAGACAGCAGCTCTGTCGAGGAGGATTTCCAAAACAGCGGCTGTTACAGGCGTTTCACTAATTCAATCAGGCTGAAACACAAACTGCTCAGGAGAGGCCTCTAGCAGGAATCAGAGCCCCAGGACTGAAGCTGCTAGACTGAATCTACTGTTGAAACTGCAACTACCTCTCTCCACGACAGCTGGTGTCAAAAAGGAATTAAAAATGGCCACGCTGTCACTAGTATGCAGCTCAATCAAAACCACCAGCTTTATCCTGAAGAGATGCCCATGTACAACCCTGCTCACAGGAAGCAAAGGAGGAATGAACGGGGAAAAAGCCTGCCTAGCTTTATATTGGCAGGAGCCACCCTGCAATCAACGTGCAGGTGTGTTCCCAATCAACCAAACCCAGCTAATCAGGTGACAACAGAGAGCAAGAGCAGGAGAGAAAGAGGAGTGGCGAGCAAGTAGCCCAGTAGCTACACATGCTTCCCACTGAGAGTATACCTCTGCCTCTCGCAGCTCACCGGACCAAGTTTTCTAATCAGGCAGCGTTCTTCTGCTCCCGTATCCTCCAACCCTGCTTAACTTTCTCCGACTCAATTTGGCTCCCACGCAGCTTCCCACAGCCGCTCTCGTGATGGCGGCGGAATCCCTCTGTGAATATCCACGCCCCGCTCTCGCTTCTATGTGTTTCTAATCAAAATCAAATGGAGGGTAGTGGGAGGGAGGGGCATCTCCCCGGAACACAATAAACAATATATACAAAAATAAAACATGCAAGCACTACAAAACAAACCCTCACAAAAATAAACAACATAGCAAAACATGCAAGGGAAATCAGAAAAAGAAAAAAAATCTCCCATAACCGGATGACATTTTCACCACACTACACAACAAATCTATCTGCAGGTCAGAAACATGACAGACAGCAATGTCTGCTGACTCCTCAGAACCTGCCTGACCCTCTTAAAGTATTTGTTGATTAAGGCTTTCCTAGCATCCTCTTTGTGGTTCCCATTTGCCTGTGGAATTCCCAGGTACTTGTAGCTGTCCTCAATGTTTGCAATGTTTCCTTCTGGTAGTGCAATCCCCTCAGTTCTGACTACCCTACCTCACTTTGTTACCATTCAACTAAACTTCTCAAGTCCGAATGACATTTTAATTTTGTTGTTGTAGATCCTGGTGGTGTACGTTGCATGATCGTTTATCCACCATAAGTCAACAGTCAAAACTCTTCATCTTTTGGTGTATTTATTAAAGCAAAAATGAGCTTGTACATTGATCTCTTCTGTTCAGAAAACTGTAGTCTGCAAGCAGTTAGCTGCAGCCAGCTTCCCAAAAGAGAGTGGCCTATCTTAGCATTGCACAATGTTTTGTATGAAAATGTGCATCTATCTGATTGGTCAGTACTGGTTGAAAGCACTGCAGGGTTAGACTTAGCTCTACCTTCGTTGGTGCTCAGGCTGCTGGCAGCCTCTCAGCAGTCTGTCTCGTCCAGTCCTGTGGAGCTGCACCTAGAAGGGGAAGGATCCTACACTGCTGCATGTGTATCAGATGCTTTTCCTTTTATCACATCTCTCGCCTGACAACTTGTTGTTCTAGTGACTACGGGAGCAATTTTGTCTGAAACTGGGGACTGTTCATGCAGAGCATCTCCTCGGTAAATCCTGCACCTTATGGCGACTTGTTCTGTTGGCTTGAAGTTGGCCTCTAGTGTTGTATGCCACATCCCCGTTGATTTCCTGTCTAAGGGTTTTTGAGCCCTGTTGATCTTGTACAGTTCTAGGCATTTCAGGATTAATGTGTAAGGCAGAAAGAGAGCAAGACAGGAGAGAGATTTGGGGATTTAGTAAAATAAAAATGTGAGACAAATCGTTTAGAAGAAATTGTCTGAAATGCTGAAAATGGGAGTGATAGGAGATAGTCGATAGTGATAGTCGCACAGCATTTGGTGTAGCCCCATAGTTCTGTTTGTGCAGAAAGATGGGTCTATCCAGTTCTGTGTCGACTACTGCAAGGTGAATGAGGTGTCACGCTTTGACACCTACCCCATGCACTGGTTCGACGAGCTCCTGGACCATTTAGACACTGCTCAATTTTTCACACAACTGGATTTAACCAAGAGCTACTGGCAGATTCCCTTATCTGCAGAGTACAGGGAAAAACTGCTTTCTCCACTCGGTATGGTTTGTACCAATTTGTCACACTTCCATTCGGCTTGTTTGGAGCCCCAGCCACTTTCCAGCGCCTCATAGACTGGGTGCTGTAGCCACATGCTGCATATGCTGCCGGCTACCTGGATGATGTTATCATCCACAGTGACACCTGGGTGGAGCATGTGCAGCGGGTGGCCACTGTCCTGGAGTCCCTGAGGCAGGTGGGCCTCACGGCCAACCCAAAGAAGTGAGCTCTTTGGACGGAGGGATACCCCAGTATCTGGGGTACCACTTGGGAGGCAGGTGAAGAAGACAACTGCCACTGCATCCTGCCCGTGTCTCAAGACCAAAAAGATGAGGCAGTTCCTGTGGTTGGTTGGGTTCATGCCCGGGTTTGCGGATCTTATCAGCCCCTTGACAGATCTCACCCAAAAGGGTGCCCCAGAGCTAGTCCAGTGAACGGATAAAGGATAAAGAATGCTCTCATTGGGGAGCCACTGCTACACACGCCTAACTTTTCCCTCCCTTTCATCCTGCAGACGGACACCTCGAACAGAGGGCCAGGGGCTGTTTTGTCCCAAGATGCATGGTGTGTGTATATAACTAAACTGGGCAGCAGGACAGCTGCACTAGAGACACCGACACTCGCTCAGAAACCTTCTATAGCTTTTATTAAAATATTCTTATTATACCATTTTGACATGCACAACAACAGCAATCCTGTTTTTGTTTTTTTAAATGGTCCCTGACCATTACTTCTAGTGTCCCAGTGTTGTGTTTCATTACATGTAATATCATTACTTGTATTGGTAAATAAACCTTAGTAAACAGGATTTACAAAAGGGGTTATGTAAAAAATAAAGAAATGACTTGTTCTACAAGTACCTTTGCTAAAAACTGATTGTGGCTTCTACCTGTAAATACTGGAAGTCACCCTCTTGACAGATGATCACTCCCTGGCACAATAACGGACCCATAAATGGAGGCTTTAACCTACCTGTACAGTACAGGGTTTTGTGACGGTTCCAAACAGTTTCCTTTGCTCTGCTGGCCTCACCTTCCCACATGCCACTTTACAAGTGATTGGGAATTAGTGAAATGCCTGTAACAACCGCTGTTTTGGAATTCCTCATAAACGGAGAGGAATCGCAGACTCCATTGTGCACGGTATTGGTCAGCATTTGTGGATTTTGAATCCAGCTCCAAAGGACCAAAAATGTGAGAAAAATTATTTTATGAAGTGAGACACACAGAGTAGCGAGTTGATATGTATTTATTTTAATTGCAAGGAAACAAAAAAATAAAATAATAAAAAATTACACATGAATGTCTATGCAATTGCTGCGAGTTTCATTTATACCTTCTTCCAACATTAACCTTGGAACAAATATGTGTGTGATGCTCTTACAGAGAAACATTTACTTGTAGTGAATATGATTCTAACTGCTTTGGTTAACAGATAGCAGAGGAGCCACAACAAGGCCTGAGAAGAGGACAGAGAGACAGAGAGATACATTCCTTCAGCTTACTGTTAAAGAGTGTTGCATAACTTTAATAATTTTTCAAGCACAGGTGAAGTCAACCATTGTGAAGCTCTCTTTTGGCCAAATACCAGAATCTGTAAGGGGAAAAAAGTAATTATTAAGAGAACAACAACCTATTAATAATTATCCAAAATGTCTCTGATATCTCTGAGATAGAAAATGTCATATTTCTACATCCCAACAAATACCAGCTGTGTATTACTGAAGTGATTATTAACAACGAGAGATAGATCCAGGTTTAAGCCCTTTATGTGTAACTGTAGATGTTGCAAGTCAAAGCTGGGATGGATACCCACCTATGATTTTAGGCTTTTTAAGAACGCTGACTTGGTTTCTTTCACCAGCTTTTGATGCTCTCGCTCCAGTTTCCTCCCCACGTCTCCCATCTTCACTGTTTTCCAGTCCTCCTCAGTCTAAACAGAACACACCACAATACAAAGAACCTGTCAGGTGATCTATCTCTATCACCAGCCATCCTACAGTCTTATTCTTAACACTTCTCACCATATCTTTGAAGGCCTCTCCATTGTAGTAGCTCTTGGATGCTGGATATTCTAATTCTTTGTCACGTAGTCGCTGGAAACTGGAAGCCACCAGATGCAGCTCCTCTCCATCGTAGGCGTACAGCTTTTTGTCCTCACAGGTCATCAGCACGAGCTCGTCACACGGACACGAGGTGCCCTCCACCAAACCGATGACCTGCATGTTTACGATCTTGGGAAGGTAGAATTTTCCCCAGCCGTTCACTTCATCATGTTTCTTTCTGTACATGGTGTCCTCGAGCCCTGCTATCCTCAGCATGGCACCGGCTGGATTCTTCAGGCTTAAATGCTTGTTTTTGTATTTGGAAACAAAATCTGACACCCATTCCAGGTATTTTACACCTGGAAATAAGCAGAGAAGATTAGGATTTCACTCATCTCAGATGTTCTGACAACTGTCCATGTGCACAAAGAGCAGCCTTTCTTCAGTTAAAGGACAACAATGGGCACACTGGAGGCTGACAGAGTGGACAATGGTGTGAATCATTTTGCTGAATTCACTACAGACCACAATTTGAGACCCTCCTGGAACAGATTTTTACATTTAGCCTATAAAATTACAGCATTATACAAAAGAAAGACACTGATTATTTTCTCGTAACTATTGTCCCATCAGACCGAGATCGATAGTATGCAGAGGAAAAGCACGCCGTTACCTTCTGCCCTCTCACACTGCTGCAGATCTGGCATAACAAGTGGATGAGGTGAACTGAAAGGAATAAAATGGTTACAATCAAATGAGCCAGCATGACAGCGACCGTGCAATGCTAGCTACGAAATCACAAAATGCAGTGTGGTGTCTCTAAGCACCAAACATAACATCTCTGCACATTTATCTTCAGATATGTAGATACCTCGCAAATACAGCTGCAGCCATCTCAGCCCTCTGTCACCTAGAAAAACACGTGATTGTTAAAACAGTCACGGGAAATCCAACTTGACATTAATTCTACTTAAACAAGTTTGGGACATGCAAAAAACCGCTGCATGA
Organism: Benitochromis conjunctus; assembly: GCA_015052645.1. Taxonomy (NCBI): domain Eukaryota; kingdom Metazoa; phylum Chordata; class Actinopteri; order Cichliformes; family Cichlidae; genus Benitochromis; species Benitochromis conjunctus. The sequence goes on along the minus strand of VOQK01041988.1, from coordinate 16,562 downwards.
AAAATGTTGTAAATGTTAAAAAAAAAGAAAAAAAAAGTTTGCTGTTAAAATATGATTTATATTGTCTGTAGTAACTAACATGAAATGAAACAGACTTCGTGTTATTTGCTTGCCACTCAGTATATTTATTCGAAGCCTCAACACCATATGACGCTGTTGTAATTAAATGTGTAAATAAATAAATAAATAAACGATATGATAGTTTTACGTTTAAAAACGAAACTAAGGTGAATGTGACAAACACAGCGCTTTCTTGTTCTTTCTCTGTGATCATGTAAAGTTATTAATGTAAACACAAACCGAAACACAAGCTAATAACAAACGGACTGAAAACATCTCTTCATTAAAAACTCACACAAAAACAAAGCAGCACCCTCACTTCACTACGACAGCGCTTTAAAAATGAAGCTATGCGTTACATACCAGCGCTTTCTACACAGCCCTTTATCAAGCCGAGAGGAAGTCACGCGAAAAAAACAACTCATAACTAATAACGAGTATTAGAGAGGTTCAGCTGAGTGTAGTTACCAGATTTACAGACGCACACCGACGTTTCCTGTCCTCTCAGGAGCAGCTGTGGCACCAGTAACAGCAGACTCACCACCGCCCGCTGTGCTGCCTTTACGTGCTCATCAACCGTTGTCTCAAACAGCTGAATGGTGCATTACCGCCACCCACTGGTGTGGAGTGTGACTGGAACGTCGCTCAAAAAAAAATAAATAAAAAAAAATCAACAACTCAAATCCTTCCAAACAATTTCCCCTCTTTTAAAAATTGAAATAAGGCGTGATAACTTTTACTTCCAGATTCGTTTCGCAATAAATTGATAAGATCCAGTTTCATTTTTATATTGCTGAGGTTTTGGGTCAGTTGTCTCCTTTCCACCTGATACTTCTGGCAGTGTAATATAACATGGTCTAGCGTTTCCTCTTCTCCACAGTAGTCACATTTCCCTGTATTATGTTTCCCCATCATGAATAGTGTAGTGTTCAAACCAGTATGTCCAAATCTCATTCTTGATATGACCACCTCCTCTCTCCTACTCCTTCCTGTGGTTCTCATTTCTCCTACCCTCCTTTGAATTTTATACAACCACTGTTTTTGCCATCTTTTCCTCATTTCTTGCCTTATGATACTCTTTATCTCTGCCTGACCAAAACTAATAGCCAGGTCAACTACCACATGTTTTGTGGCTTCCTTTGCAACTCTATCTGCCATTTCATTTGCTCTGACTCCTGAGTGCGCCGGTACCCATAAAAACACAACTGTAAGTCCCATCATGCATACTCTGAA
>VOQK01041986.1:5103-16545 GCA_015052645.1 Benitochromis conjunctus | reverse complement strand
AAATGCCAAAAAATTTATTTTTTTTTTTTTTTTTTAATGGAGAGTTTATTGAACCATCTGACAAATTTGTTTAAAAATTAGTTACATTTTTATTTCCATGACTTTTAATTTTTATCATATTTGCTACATCTGCCTTTTTTAAGCTTAAAAATGTGTTGTGCTATTTTTATTTTATTTTATTTAGATTTTTCACAGGGAAAAAATCTCACTGATGAAGAAGTCTCAAAAACTCACAAAAATCTGTTTCAAATATGAAACTAGGCGTTCACGGGTTGAACACAAGTGTTAAAAAGTGTGTTTTCCTTATGCTTGAGGTTTCTTTTCATTTCGGGGTGGCTGTAGCTCAGGTGGTAGAGCGGGTCACCTCCTCACCGGAAGGTCGGTGGTTCGATCCCAGGCTACTCCAGTCTACATGCCAAGTATCCTTGGGCAAGATACTAACCCCATGTTTGCCTACTGGTGATGGTCAGAGGGCCCGGTGGCGCCAGTGTCCGGCAGCCTCGCCTCTGTCAGTGCGCCCCAGGGCAGCTGTGGCTACAATGTAGCTTGCCATCACCAGTGTGTGAATGTGTGTGTGAATGGGTGAATGACTGATTGTAGTGTAAAGCGCTTTGGGGTCCTTAGGGACTGAGTAAAGCGCTATATAAATGCAGGCCATTTACCATTTTACCATTTACCATTTACAGGAGGAAGAGTCTTCTTAATTTGAAAGTAAGACCTGCTATATTCAGCTTTTTATTACTTCAATAATGTCTTCTGTTTGAAGCAGGAGGCGGTACGAACTTTAAAAACGCCGAGACTGCCATCTGATGGACACATGCATATAGAGATAATAGCTGATCAACAAATATTTATACACTATTTATACACTATTCAACTTCCTTGGTCAGTCTCTAACAAAATTATCACCACGAAAAGCATTTAACGCTGGCAGGAAGCAGAAAATGTCTTGTTTTCTTTTTCCTGCTGCTGTTCTTGCTCTTCATGTAATCACCTCACTTGGACAGTGAATAGTTAAGACGTCTGAGGAGATGACTCTGAGTTGGAGAAAAGGCTTACTTTGTACTTTGTAGCTCCAGAGAAACGTGTTGAGGCTTAAAAACCACACAGTCACATGCATCTGCTATTTCTTGAAAACTGACATCATAAACACTTCACCAATCAGATTCTGTGATTGGCAAATGGCAGCTGCAACATTCGGTTTACCTGGACATGAAAATGTCTGAGATTTTGTTCTTGATGAGAGTGATAAAGTGGGAATAGAAAACAGCAAGAAGTTCACATTAGCTTGGAGCATACCAATAATACAGTCTTGAAAAAGCTGTGACTTCCTCCTGAAATGATCCTTCAGGAGGAAGTAGCGACAAAGCTTATTAGACTTTTTATGGCCTATAAAGCTTAGATAATAATACTGACACTCGTAATGCTATATTGCATATCTGCATTGCTGTAGGTTTGGTGAAGGAGCATTTATCATTGATAGGGGTGGTAATATAAGAACGCGTGTCAGCTGCATGCAGAAAAATCAGCATGACACTTTTGTACTTTTCAAGCCAGTTTCCCTTGCAAAGTATTTTCTCCAGAGGGCGCTCCTGTTCTGTGAATGAAGGCAGGGTGACATCTCAGGCACACAGTGGGTCCCTTAATCATCAGGTATCATGTCTCTGTGCAGTCACCAGTTATTTTAAAGGTTTTATTTTAAGTTCTCATCTGAGTCAAGGGGACATGTTGAAAATGCTCATATGCTACTAAATGTTGGATTGCTCCCCAGCAGTCTGGATGAATGTGTCACTCAGATTTCCATAGACATCTATTCACTAAATGTAAACAGCAGGTGAGGTCCTAAACAACTGATCATTACATTTGCATTTTGAGCCTTTCGTTCTCACTGTGATCCAATGATTTAAAACCAGCCAGCAGCAGGAAGAAAGCTTTCCTTCCTCTCCTGGAATTATAAAGAACCACAAAATAACTGTGAATGTGTGGGCTGAACATTTACAATGGAAACAATGGCTGGGAAATTATTTACACACACACGCAGGCACATCACCAAATCTTGACTAATTTTGCCATCTCAGATTTTTTTTATATTTTCTGGGTTTCTGACTGTTCTATGTCACACACCAAACAGGGTATATGAATCATCTTCTCTGACAATCACATCCGATTACATAAAGGAGGATTGTGCAGCCTAAAAGTGAAATAAAAGTGTATGTTTTGTGCCTCTGACTCAGTTACTCAAGCAGCTTCCATAATGAACATAAATCCTAAAATATTTGTGATCAAAATGACAGGAGAAAACTGAAAATAGGCAATAGGAGGACTATAATGAAGATATTAAGCAGTTCTTCTCTGGTGTGGTTGGAGATGGATTTGCTTAAGTATCAGCTTGTACAATAAGTCAGTTCATTAGGTGTTTAGAAAAGCAGCGTTGCTCAGAAGAAAGGTCAGCCTGGGCAGAAAAATAATCACAGTTCCATTTAAAGCACAGCGTAGTTAATTACTTAATTCATGCTGTAAAGTGTATGGAATAGGTGGTGTACACTTAAGGACTCTTAGGGGGAACCACTAATAATGGGAGTCTTTTTTTGGAGAAACAAATCATTCCCATTGCTAAAAGCCTGGTGTTCTTTAAAACCTACAGATTGCGCTCAGATAGTCGCCTATAAAATGAACAATTTACAGTCTTGTGAGAATTAGATTGCAAGGTCAATTCAGTTTTTCTAGATGGCAGATTCAGAGCCACACACGCACACACACACACACACACACACACACACGCACGCACACACACACACACACACACACACACACACACACACACACAGGTTGATAGATTCATGCACAAAGCCAGGTTTTCGTAGAGACCTAACTCTGGAACAGGTAAACTGGCTCCACTATTCTGAGGCTTGCTGTGAGCGCTAATCTGCACCTGAACAGTGAGCCACCAGGATCATTGCATGTGTTAGCCCATTGAATTTGCATATACATTATTGTGAATGGAAGGTGGGGTGCCAAATGACTGTCATGGTGGTGGCATGCAGTTAAATTTACATTTGGGCAATTACTTTGCTTCTAAATAAATGGATGAGAGGGCAATAAGCCACCAATTGAACAAGCACTACTAAAATTACAAGTAACCTGTAAAAGAGCGCCAAGGTTCGGGTTAAAACAATCACATGGGAAATAAAAAAAAGAGCTAGGAAATGAAACACAATGAAAAATGTTTAATTGCATATAAATGTATCACAGGGGATATGAAACAGTCAGTCAGTTGCCATCAGAAAGAAAGAAAAATTTGTGTTTTTTTTAACCATCTGATAAGTTATGGGTTTGCTCTGACCAAAAAAAAAGCTTCTTAAACTTCTACTTCTAGTATTTGCTGTTTTATTTAGTTTGTTCTTCTGGATCCAGAGAGTGATTGTGTGATCTGCAGTGATCCTTATCAGATCTGTGACGCCTTATCAACAAAATAAGTGAATTAAAATGGGGTAAAAGTTGAATTATTGTTATTATTTTTTCTGAAAGAGATAGAAAGAAAGACTTTTCCTATCTCTCATAATCTCATAACATAATTTATAAATGCTACAGGCCCACTAAGGCTAGGTCTGGGTTAAATCTTCCCAGGTCTTTGCGTTCAAACATTACACGACAACGGTGTTTTATGATGAAGGGTATGTTTAAAAAAATTTTGAATTGAGTTGTGGGGTGTTATATTCTACAGACGTTTCTCTCTCTCTCTCTCTCTCTCTCTCTCTCTCTCTCTCTCTCTCCTGCTGTTTTGCAAATGAGCTCTGCGGGCATCCTGCGCCCTGATTGGCTCATTCAGACGCAAGTGGTTGTAACTGGCTGCAGAGCGCGGAGCTCTAAAAGGAGGCCAAGGGGGCTGAAATTTTCACTCAGCATATCAAGCGACTGGAGCCGAAAGGGCTGACTCCGTACTGGGGACACTAGATCCCGCAACTGCTTTGATCGAATCGGGACATTTTTCACTTAATGGGACGAGGCTTTCACTTTCACGGTAAGCACTGTGTAACCTAAACTCTTGTTATCATATACTTTTGTGAAGTGTTATTTATTTCTTATCAAGGGTTTCATGTTTGTGGGGCGCTGCTTTAAATCCACTCCATCATTTTCTTTCTTGCAGATATTAAGTTTTACAGATGAAAGGAAAAGAAATGGTAAGTTTGTTTTATATTTATTTTATTATAAGAGTGTAAACCCTAAAACCCATTCTAGTGTATTGTGAATAGACTAGTAGAGTCAGTCTTTCCACGCGTGGAACATGTTAAATCGTGAGTTTTGCACACAGCATTGGTTTGCCCGAACAATGATGAGAGTTAATTCTGTCCTCACAAAAAGGCAAGGTGAAGTTTAACTGTTTACCAGACATTCACTGTTTTGATGAACAGGGACGTCGCTTGATTTGCATGATAGAACATGTTGTCCGATACATGATATGCTGAAAATCCTCCTGTGCATGTTCCCTACATCCTCACGTTTTGTGCAGCAGCTTGCAGAGTTATGGTAAAAACCAAAATGTTGGCAGAAAGGGTCAAATTTTGCACTAGACCTGGAGATGAGGGGTCACAGAGGTTCAGAGGTTACTGTATTGACAAGAATCCTGCAATTACTTTGCAGTTGTGTTGGACTGTGTCAGGTTTCTTCCTTTATTGCTTATCCCTTTATATCTTACCTCTGTACTGATGTCACGCTTTGTAGCAACTGGGAATTAAAGTGTAAAGTTTTTTGTTGTTGTTGTTGTTGTTGTTTTTTTTAAAGAAAATTAGACCCCTCTTTTCTTTTTTTTTCTTTTTTGGTTACTCCTTCACCCCTGCTCTTAAACTCTATCATACTCACTGTCACATGAGCTCTTGTTTAAGTTTGAGAGTGAGCCACCAGTGTTCACTGGCTGATTCTGACCAATCCGCTCCTTGAGTCAGAGAGGAAGCAGGAGTATTACTCTGGTAAAATTTATATGCAGGCATGTTGCACCCTTAAAGAGACAGGACCCCTGTAGCTAAGCTGAAATCAACTTTTTGTGTATAAGTCGTTTGACTTTGGGCAGTGCGGCTCTCTCTGCAATAACATCTGTCTGGGTTGTCAGTTGAATCATTTCTGAGTCAGTGAAATTAGGGCGTTCACTCTAGTTGTTGGTGTGGTTCAGTGAATTAACGGACGAACATATAGCCTTTGTTTTTGAAATTGACTCGTTGAAGAACTGCGCTCTTTGAACAGCAGGTCAGCTGACCTTAAAGACTACAATAGGAAAGATGTTCTTTCATAGCCTGAAATGTACTCCAAGCAAGTTTGAACGTGCCCAAAAAATAGTCCCTGTTCCTACCTTTACCCAGCACTCCATTTAAAAAGGATTAATAATTACCAGTCATCATCATTGTTAGCTTTATTCATGCTCCTTAGCATATGATTAATTGCCAACTTCTTTTCTTTGCAGCTTTGCCTAAGTGACTCCGGTGACTGCCTACAGGAGCAGATGCAGTATATGATGAGGTCACTGCAAGATTTAAAACAACTTAGGAAAAGCTGCCCTGCAGCCAGGCGCCCCCTCACTCCCATCAACGCTCAACTCCCAGCCTTAGTCCAACACTCGGCACTGGCGCGCGCTTGTCAGCAGCGAGCTTTGCAACGGGAGCAACGCACACGCCTGCGGATGTCTGATGCCAGCACGGCCAGTACCTACGACTCTGCCTGCTGCCTGGCGAGTCCTCTGGAGGAGGATGAGGATGACTCCAGCAGCCGGTTTGGGTTCAGACTGAGCACGGCCTCCCCCAGCAGTCACAAGAGTCTGGAGTTTGATTCAGGCTACTCCGAGGCCTCATGGCAGGATGATGGAGTATATCTGAGGAGGACCAGGAATGTGCGGGTGTCATCTTCAGCCTGCATGCGCACACAAAGATTACCAAGCGGACGTATTCGCCCCAAATCAACATCTGACGTTTGTCTAGAGACATGGACATCATTTGAGGCCAGTGACCCGGAGGACTGGACAAACTCTTTATTGACCAGAGGGCGCAACCGCCAACCTCTGGTTTTAGGTGACAACAGCTTTGCAGATCTCATACAGAACTGGATGGACTTGCCAGAATGTCCAGAGCCTACCAAGCTGAAGCCAACTTCAAGACCTAAGCTGGGAAAAGCCTTCTTCGTCAATATGAGGAAAAAACTAGTTGGACTGTCTAAGAGTGTGGAGGACAAAGTGAGGATGGGATCCACTGAATCTCAGATTAACAGAACTGACAATGCTGCAAAACGTCTGTCCTGTCCGGTTGTGGCAGCACAGTCCAAAGCTCCGTTTTTCCACCAGTCGCACGCGTGCATTAATGAGCTCGATGCGGACTTCTACCGCTTTGCAGCTCTCATGAAGTCAGGCAGCCGGCAGCCCATAATCTGCAAAAATATTATCAGCTACATCTGACATCCATTTTCGTGTGGAGCCATTTACAGACTGAACAATCATCGGAGTCACTTTATTTTTATATGACTGTTTCCCATTTTTAATATGCTGAAAATAAAGAAGTTATAAAAACTCTACTTGCACTTATGTATACCTTTCATTGGTTATTTAAAATTCCCAGAGAACACATTCTGCCATCATTATCTGTTTTATTACACTGATGATTCTCCACAGTCAGATCGGTTAAAGGGAGCTTGAGTTAAGTGTCCTCTCCTATAAAGCAAATGAATGTGGTTTCATTTATTAAAAATGGGCACGTGGCTGTAGATGCATGGGTCAGTGTAACTGGGGTATAATAAAAAAAGATAAATTGATAGCGTGTAAGAAGCGCAGACTCAACAAAAAGTTGAATCCATTAGAGAGGCTTTAACCAGGACAACAAAGCTATTTACAGGCCAGAATCAGAGGCTGTATCAACAGAGTGCTGTGTTCCCGATGAGGTCATTCCCCATGTGTCTGCAGTAAGAGGTGAGAGGAGGCGAAGCAGCTGGCTGCAGATGGTGCACACATTTATTCTCCTCTTTGCTTTATGAAGAACAACGTCTCACTAATAGCTCCCTGCCTCATTTAACCTGGGCTCTGCTCTTATTGTAGTCTGGGCCTTACAGGTGGTACCAACTCATCCACACACTTTGCTTAACGGTATACTTAATCTTGTGCTCACCAAGCAAAGGGAGAAAAAAAAAATGCTGAGTGGCATATGCACCAAGATAAGCTAACAATCACTTCACCTTTGCCTTTACAAATTCACTTTGGTCATCAATTTAGAGGAGAAACTAAACCAGACCATATAAAGATAAAGAATTTTCCCCCAATGGGATTTCCCATGCTCCCTGCTGCAGCCAGACTCACCAATCATGTCTGATATCAAGGACAGGGGAGGAGAGGAGAGAAAGATGGTTCTAACTGGGTGCTGTTTGTCTTGGCCTGTTTATCAAGGTCTCCTGTTGGAATGTCACTGAGGGCTCACTGCTCTTATCATGAACCAGTTGCAATATTCACATGATAGTTTCTAAAAGGCAGCTAAACAGAGCGTCTTTGTGAAGAGAACCTCAGCAAATTGTCTGGATGGGCACTTTTTCTCCGGTTCTTTCTTGAGCTCATTACCTTTTAAGCGCATGTTTCCACTGGAAATGAGAGAAAAGGACACAGGAAACAATGAATCCAACACATTAATCACCTCGGTAGCATTTTGCCTGCTGAACATATCCCACTACATGCATGAGATGTGAAAGCAGGATAATCTTTTATAACTCTTTACAGGCCAGAACCCCCACCAGTTTCAGCACATGGTTGTCCCACCCTGAGCCTGGTTCTTTCAGAGTTTTCTTCCTGTTAAAAGGGAGTTTTTCCTTCCCATTGTTGACAAGTGCTTGTTCATAGGGGGCAATTTAAATGTTGGGGTTTTCGCTGTATTATTGTAGGATCTTTACCTTACAATATAAAGCACATTGAGGCAACTCTTACTGCGAGTTGGTGTTATATAAATAAAATTGAACTGAACTGAACATACCTAGCTGTGTCCTGAGGTGGAAAGGATCACCGATGATAGTAGCAGACACAAACATAATGATTATGTATTGATCTAAAGAAAAAGTGTGACGCCCAAAGATAAGTTCTTATCTTAAAATTTGAATCGCTAACTCGGCCTACTTGGTATGTAGAAATGTTGAAATGCTTAACTCAAAATTTTGAGATACCTAACCTGCAATTTTGAGATAATAACCCCAAATTCTGACCTATGGATAGCAGAGGAAACAAACTTCCATACAAGTGGGTGAAACTAGGATCAGTGATAAGAACGACTGGAGAAAAAATGCCAGGTTACCTGACATTTAAATATCTTATTGACATATTCTAATTTTTCACCCATGTAGCTAAGACCTGTGTGTCATTACCCATCTAACTGATTCCACTGCCTCCTACTGTAAGCATGTAAAGGCTTTAAAGGAGCACCGTTCACTGGGCACAGAGGTCCTTACTCTGTTTCAGGAGTGGAAAGTGCTTTTGAAACTGAAGTCATTTTAAAAGAATCAGAATTAATAAAGTATTCAGATTCTTTTAAAATGACTTCAGTTTCAACAGAATGCCTGCCACCCACATTCTGCATATAGCAAGTTCGACTCTGTTACTAACAGTCATCGTAAACAACATTGATGAACTTGGCACACGAAATGATATGAGGCAGATCTGTTGAAGCATGGCACGCTTACAGGGTGGCCCAGTATAACAGAGTGGACACAAAACATATTTCCTGCTAATTAAAAGTTTACCTGGGAATTTTATTCCTGGTCCTCACCGGAAGTTTCTGGTGCCGCTGTCAGCATGAAATCATGTTCACGAATGTAATCATGTAATTATCACGTTAGTAAATAAAAGGAGTAGATGGATGAGGTGCCAAAATTTGCCAAACTCCTCAGCCGTGTAATTCTTTCGTGTTGCTATACGCACAAGCCCATGTTAGCGCTAAAATCTACATTGTAACCAGACAATTTTGTTTTTCAGCATGATTTGCTCTTTTAGTCTTTCTGTGGGGCCAATAATTGAACTTCTCTGATAGAATGGGGAGCAGTGGTTAGCACTGTTGCCTCACAGCAAAAAGGTCCTGAGTTCAATTCCACCATCAGGTCAGGGTCTTTCTGTGTGGAGTTTGCATGTGCCTGTGTTTGCGTTGGTTCTCTCTGGGTCCTCTGGCTTCCTCTCACAGTCCAAAGACATGCAGTTACTGGGGATAGGTTAATTGGAAACTATAGATATGAGTATCACTCCATAGATGTGAGTGCAAATGGTTGCCTGTATCTATGTGTTAGCCCTGCGACAGACTGGCGACCTGTCCAGGGTGTACCCTACCTCTCGCCCTAAGACAGCTGGGATAGGCTCCAGCCCCCCGCGACCCTATTTAAAAAGGATAAGCGGAAGCGAATGGATGTATTGATACAATATTTCCATGTAAAATATCGCAGTACTACACTGTATTGATTGTCTTTCCCTCACCCCTAACTCCTACTCCTAAAAAAGCTGAATATTAACTAAAAAAGCTGAAGACTCACACTTGGAAAAGAAAAGTGAAAAAAAAAAGTTTATCACACTGGTCAGGCAATGAAAAAGTGCATGAGAGACAAATTAAAAGCAAGCACTCCCACAGGCAGTTAAAGTCTCCCGTCCCTATAACCTGTATGTCATTGGGCTGTTGGAGTAAACCTTGTGTGAGACGGCAGTAACTGCCACCCAGGAAGAAATAATAAGAAATACATTAACTACCACAAACATACTGTCGATTGACAGCTTAAAGTGTTTCTGTTTAGCACTTTGCCAGTAAGCGTTTTATTGGAGCATCTGTGTTGTGCAGATCTGGGTTTGCTGCAATAATGTCTTCATGTATCTTATTGAATGCATGTGTTTGCCCCCAAGAATTATGGGGCCTGTGCAATATTGAGTTAGTGTGTATGCGTGTGTGTTTTGTGCCTGTAAGCGCTCTTGCTGTTTTGTGTCAGTGCATAGAGTATCTGTGTTTTTTTTTTCTTTCTTTCCATAAATCCATTTTCGCTGGTTGTCAGCACTAACGCTACTGTCAGCAGCAGTTGATGGAGCTCCACTCTGCCGTAAGACTCTCTGATCTATCAGCAGTGACGTAATGCTCTCCTCAATCACCAGCCCTGGGAACAGTAAATCAGAGCACTGCTGCTCTGCGTGGTGCTAATGCTGGTACCCTGCTCCCTGCTCAACCACTGAGCTCATCTACAGTCCAAACAGCAAGAGAACAGCAGGATGATTGCTGGACACTTTAATCGCTTCTAATGACCTCACCTATCAAGACCCTATTAAAGCATTTGTATGCAAAAACTAAAGATCATTTTGCATTTTAGACACTGCTACAGGTGGTGATTTCTGTTATTACTTACCCATCTGAATCAAATTGAAACTTAAAGTTATTAATTATTGTGGTTTGGCTGTTTTCAGATACTAAAATGGACCTCTTGGCCATGTCTGTAGTGCCTGTGTGTGACAAGTAATACGGCTAGCTGTATTGTTAAATACTAAGAGCACTCAAGATGTTTCAACAAGAAAATTTTCATCGCATTTGTGATTTGCTTAGCACATTAGCAGGTATCTGCTGTGTGATGTAACCATACAGTTATTTGAGTACAGCTTGCAGCAACACTTGACAGTGTTTGATGATAACTGAGCACTCCAGCTCAAGAAAAAAAAGAAAAAAATACCACGGCGACAGCCACAACGTTTTGGTCGAGGCGCTAGACAGGACTTCAAAAAACCACTGACGCATATCTCATAACACCCGTGTCCATCTTTTGTATACAAATAGAAATAGTGTGTGTATAAAACCACAGAAAGCTCAAAATGTTTTACAGCAAGTCCTTGTCAGCCTCTCCATATATTAATGTTGAATCAACAAGTCTTTAATATTGATTTAGGGAAAGACATAGAATATAATTTGATCACTGGAGCTCTGTACAACCCCGTATTCCATACTTTTTAGGTCGCCAGTCACCATCTCCTGGTTCCAGTTATTCCAGTTCACACTGAGATTAAGGAAAATCCAGCAGGCAAACATAAAACAAGAAGAATAATTTAATTTTAATTTTGCTAATCCTTTACATAATAAAGCTCATCATTGAATATGCTCGCCGAACCTTTTTCTTTCTTTGTCATTTTCATTCTTTAGATGGGAAAGCTGCCTGCTGATAATACCGTCTTTGCTTTCTCAGCGGGTCATTGAGGGTTTGTATAGAGCACAACGGGGAGGTTCCTCAAGTAAATATCACATTCATGTTCTACCTAAGGATTTAGATTATGAGCCATAACCATCTAAAGTAGACTTCCTAATTACCTACGACAAGGCAAACTGGTGGTATTTGCACCTGTAAAAACACATCTGTATCATCCGTAAAGTAAGTGAATACAATTTGATTTGTATAGCACCTTTCAAGGCAAACATCACAAAGTGG
>VOQK01041983.1:40797-51843 GCA_015052645.1 Benitochromis conjunctus | reverse complement strand
ATCACCTGATCTGCTTGGCTTGTGGCTGACCCTCAGTTTGTGGCCTCTACAACATTAAGCCAAAGTTATAGAAAACATATTGTACAGGTAAATTAAACAAACAGAGAAACAATTTTTTAAATCTTTTTATCATCTTTATTCATATTTCAATACTGAAAATGCACATTTTACAAAACCCATAAATAGTGCTCATGTCAAATGAAATCTCTAATTAGTATTGTAAATGTAGCCATATGAATGGGTAGTTTTGGATCCTTTGTACCATTATCAAAGTATTTTTTATGCATTTCGAGATTTCGAGATTCACAATTGTATCTGTTCTTTTTTCCCTCTGTCTGTCTGTCACCTGGCTCACTCACTCAGTCACTCACACAAGCAGGTCCTTTAAAAAAGATGGAAAGAGACAGCAGGAGAAACATTAACAGAGGCAGATGAGTGAGAAAACACAGATAGATCTCCCTCATACTTTATATGCTAATTGAGGTGATGCTCCGACACGCTGTAAGCATCCTGAAAGCAGCAGTCAAACAATGACCTCAAGGTGATCGTGAGTGTAACACACTGTCAGTAGCTGATGCCAAGAGAGTGGCTGCAGCCAGAAAGTAGTCTCATCTCAACTCATCCTGTGCACTGTGCACCTGGCACGCTGGACTTATCCTCCTTTTATCTAATTATTTTTGGTCGTTGTTGTTTGTCTGTTGTTCTCTGATTGGCTCGAGTCTGTTGGATCAAGAGTCAACAATATAATAGCCAGGAATGTACTTTACACATGCTGGAAGTAGAAATAGCTTAATATTCAGATCACATATGCAGCTATCCTCTCAACAAATTAATCTCCGCTGGTTTTTCATTTATTTGCTGATTAGCACAAATGGTAAACTCATTGTTTGTTAATTAATTGGTTGGAGGCGAAATGTAAAAAGAAAAAGATGATGCAGAGATTTTTTTTAATATTAAAAGAATAATAGATGTTGGAGTTAATGATGAACGAATTGACCTGGAGGTTGCTTATTGGTGGCATAGTAAGTATTGTATGCCTTCAGCAATATGTTTTACATTAAAGAAAAATGAACTATTTATAGACCAAAAAGTAGCTGACTGAGACGTGGTGGACACATGAACCTTCAGCTCTGAAGAAGAAACATTGAAATAACTTCATAAAATAACATGTTGAGTTCAACTTCTTTTAAAGAAATGTTTCCTGGAAAATCACTTCAAGATGTGCGATTGCTCAAATCTGAGGCTCACTATGGCACTATGGCAGATTATCTTCTACCCAGAATTTTAAAGAAACATGTTATGATTAAATAGAACACATCTGTGCTTGACAGCTGCTCGATATTACTATTCTGCCAGAATTCTTGAGATGAAATAATGATTTGAAATGAAGTGGTTCTCTTGGGGATAAAATGCCAAACTGCTAACTTGTTAAATAAGATGCTTTTTTGTTTGCTCATATGTGTTACCTGATCAAGAACACTTTCCTGTAGTTTAAAGATATTTCGGAGTTGATAACTAAACATGAAATCACCAGACGTCAACTAGACAACTCGGTCAAAGTGGACTAGATTGGCAGCGGAAACATAGCTGCTCATATTCACAGAGTCATGGAAAAGCACAGGTGTTTGCTCTGTAAGATTTTTGTCAGTGTTGTAGGTACAATATGATTATATTAGTTAGGAAAATTGTATTATCACGTTGTCTGGCATCTGAGTAGTTCTCATCTCTTTTCTATTTTTACCCACATTAATAAAACCAGTTGTTTTATTTAACGTGATTTTGAATTGATTTAAATAAAGGTGAAATATTAAAAGCATTTCAGCAAGACATTAAAGGCTTAACAATTAAAGGCTAACAGGATAAATATTAAGCACAATAACCCCTGACAATTAATGTGGCCTACACTTTATGAAAAATAAAAGTGTGCATGCAAGTGTGTGTGAGAGAAAAAGAGTCCATAAAACTACACTACTGGAATTATTTCTTTAGTTGACTGATACTGGGAAAGCCTTATAGACACAAAAGCTTTAATTAAATTAGTTGGAGGGTTTACAAGATTGGGAAGCTGTTCCCATAAACACCACTGTACTCCAAAATTCTGCTTTTGTAAAATCACAATAAATAACTCAAACGTAAAGATGCTGGCCAAGCATTCGCATTCAGTTGTCACTGCAATGACCCAAATGTCTGCAGTACTGTCTAAATGATTTTTAACCACATAACATTCCCGTTCATGGCTCTGATTGTGCTTGTAGGTTCTTTATGAGCTAAAATAGTTGTGATTCTTTCATTTCGAAGAGTAGAGTATGTTTACTTCCCATCTGTGGCGGCATCGTTTTTAAATAAACAATCATGTGAATAGGGCTGCTGCATAGAGAGATAGAAAAATGGAGATGGAGGAGCAGAATAGAAAGTATGAGTGTGGCAGGGCTGGTGTGTGAGCAGAATCCTTAGCGCCAATGGGCTAATTTATCATTGCCCCCTGTTACTATGGGAACCAGCATTCTGGGCAAATCAAGGAACGCTAGAGTGGTGTTTTTCTCCTCTTTTTCTTTTTCATTTCTTTTTTTAAGGCCAGTTCAAGGGACTTGTGAGTTTATAATGTCTACAGCAGAGAGCAATAAGAGCAAGAGGTCTCAGGAAAGTGTAGCTTTAATAAGTCATTAAGTCACATTGAGTGGATGGATCCATATCCAGCTTTTATTATATGTAAGAAAGAAAGAAATCAAATCAGGTTGAAGTGAGATGATTTCGCTTGGCTTGAATGTAAATCGGATTTTTCTCGAATACGCATCTCACGTTTCTTGCATCAGGAGAAATACACGGGTGAATCTGGCGTTCAAAAGAGAAAATGATGTGACCCTAATGGCGCAGTCTTTTCACTTTCTTAAAAAATCTTCAGACTAATTTAACCACTTTAATGACTGAAGGATTTTTAGTAACCTTTCTGACATGTAGTTTTTAATAAAAATCATCTTAATACTACCTCTTGATGATGATTTAACATTAACTGACGTTAAATGCCTCGTCTTTTAAGAATATTCTTTCTGTAAAGCAACACACAACTTAGAGGGCAGCGGCTTTTTTCTGGTGGTTTGCGCATGAGCGTTGCGGATAGATCGCTGGTCTTTGATGGGAAACTGAGGGGAGAGTGCGAGACAAGCTGTCGTTGGCTCAGCTTTTACTGTTCTGAGATCAGTTACAACCTGTGCACAGCTAGTGTTAACAAGTAGACGAGCTTCAGTGAGTTAGCATTGTAACAGATGAGTTTCCTCTTGCCTCCTTTAATACATTAGCAAGGAAAGCTGTAACCATGATGGAGAGGGGACGCCAGCTCTGACCATGTCCGGTCTAATAAAACAGGCAAGCTGAGCAGGTGCCGTTTAAGGAGCACGTTCTGATTAGCATCTATGAGAATAACTGAATCTAATATAGCTTGTTAGCGCTCCACATTCCCACATAATCCACATTTCCCTTTCAAGTTCCCCTGTAGATGTTGACGGTTAACCATGCCACACTCTTCTCAAGCCTTTTAATTCAGCTGATTGTTTTGTTATTAATATTTCAACATAATAAAAAAAATAAAGATATAGGCGTGGACTCATGAGCTCAAACTGTTTTGTTTTTTTTCAGAGATCATCATAGGACAACCACTGTAAACATATGATTTATAAAATGTGATGCTGGACATTAAACAGAATATAAATTCTTATTTAAAATATATATATATTCAATATTTAAAATGAGCTCTATCTTAAACATGATTTAAGATAGAGCTTAGACACTTAGACACGCATAAGTGGCTTGGCTAAAAGTCTGGATGTACAGAGGTCATCGTGGAAAAAGGATATCATTTGTTGTTTTAATTTTTTTATTATTTTGTTTTGCTTTTTTGTTATTTTTATTTTTGTTTTTTTAAATATAAATGTCGCAATAAAAACATCATCGTGAAACGTCATCTCCTGTTGTGCATGCTATGCATCCGCTGTGCATGACTTTGTATTAAAACATATCCTGCACTATGGGAGTTGTATGTGACTTTCTAGCAGACTTTGAAGTGTCAGAGTATGCTAGATAGTAATAGTGATAAAAAGAAAAAAGGAAAGATACTGTTTGATCTGCAGGGGGTGCTCATCTTGAAGCACGGCACATGAAATGAAGCTATTTTTTTTTTTTTTTTAATTTGTCATATGCAAAGCCTCCTCAGCACATAGCACAGCTTGGCTGTCAGCTGTGAGTGGGCAGGACACATTTAACACCGTGCTTCGTGAAGACAAAGAGTGGTTACTTTGCAGTCCATTCAGCAAGGTTCTGAGTGAGTGTTTGAGGTACTTTTAATTAATTTGAAGCATACTCATACTCATCTGTGCTACTTTTATCTTTAGTGGTGTGGTCGCCTTAACTTTACTAAACAGCCAAAAGTGCAAAGGTATTTCTTTAACTCAAGTCAAAGTTCTTCGACCACCACCCCTCCTCCACCCTAATGTTGCTGTTAAAGTGAAAATACTCTGGCCATTATTTCTGTTCAGTAAGGCGGCACGACCATCATTAAATGAGGTGATAACTGCCTACTGAGCCCGGTAGTTGGTGTAGGAAGCTGGAAACTAGCAGTATCAAATGGAATATCAACTAACAACAGCTGGCGATGGACCGATAACACTGGAATAGAGTGATGAATTAAATTGTTTCAAGTACTATTTTTTTTACCAGTCATGCCAAAAACACTGAGACACCCATCCTAAATTCTTTCCCTCAGCAGGTAAACATATCTACACCTGCAGCAATATCTAGTTAAAGTTCAACCAGTCAGGACACGCATACGCACTCTGTTGTGGCTCTCTTAAACAATTTAGAGTCGTGTCAACCCTCCAAAATCAACAGAAGAAATGGCTCGGACCAGGCCTCACCTTTCCTTTGCATCAGGATGTTTTCTTGTTTTGATTTTCAATGCAAAGGATTATGAAAAAGCACCCAGCTGTGTTCCCTGTTTCTACCCGCCACCCCCTCAAATTATGGTAGGAAGGAGGAAAACATGTTTACTGTGCTTTCTTATTCTCTCTCCCTCTCTCTTCGCAAGTTGACAGCACATCATAAATCCATCTCAGCCTGGAGGAAGAGCGTCTCAAGGCTGCTGCTTCTCCCCTAAAAAATTCTTATTAGAAAAAAAAAGAGAGAGAGAGTGAGAGAGAGATCCTCCAGAGATGTGTACAGTGCGGGGAAGATGAGGAGGACGAGAGAGGAAGAGAGAGGTAGAGAAGGACAAGCAGGAGCAGTGAAAAGAGAAGGAGGAGAAGAGAGGATATGATAGATATGAGGCTCAAAGAGAATTATTCATCTTCTGTTTGGTGAGCAACTTTGTCTAAATGAAGCTTGGCAAGCGGCTATAGCGACATACAGAGACTCCCTTCATATAACACACACATAATGTTAGCATGTGCAGGCTGAAGCTCAACATTCACAGATCCTGTCACATGCATACGTTAACACTTGTGATTTATTTCAGATGATGGGCACTTTATGGTTGTGGGCTTGTTAAAGACCAGTTAAACTAAATGAAAATGATCCCTGTATGCGTGCCAGTGTGTCACTGTGCGCATTACATATATATATATATATAAATACGTGGTTGATTGTATTTGTCCGGTCATGATGTTCTGAAACAACGTTTCACTTGCCTTTCGCTGTGCTCATGTAATCCCTAAATTGCTTGATTACAAGGGCAAAAACGTGATGATGCATTGTAATGCCTTTCTAAGGAACTTAGAGTGAGAATGCGCGGGGCTTAAAATGACTGTGCTTGGCCCAAGGGCACAATGATATTGCTACAACTTTAGTGGCACAACTTTTAAGAACTCATTTGTTCCTGTTGTGTTCTGGAGGATAGTTCCTTCATCTTCAGACGTCAAAAGAAATGAAACATTTAAAAAAATGCTTTCTATAAGTTTCATTTATCTATACTTTTAGTAAGACCGTATTTAAAAAACAAAAAAACAAAACAAAATCATCCATCATCCATCCATCCATGTGTCTTAATGATAGTGCTGTGATATCGCTAAATCTGTTAACACACAGTTGGCATTTATGCTAGCTTTCCTTCAGCTTTATTAATATAGCAGCTCTTTTCCGATCCTACAGATCAAAGAATTTAAGGCACACAAACATTTATACGTCACCTTTAGTACTAAAGTATTGTCGAATGCCTTTCCTCTCACACATACGTACACTGCTGATTTGTCTGCAGCAGCTGTTACTTCAGTCAAAATTAAGTTTAACATCTTTAGATTTAATATTATAGTTTTATTTTACCTTGTAAATGTGCAGGGCAGACTCTGGGTTAACATAGCGAGCTAATAATCAGCTTCATGTAACTGCTTATCCTGATTGTGGATGTTATTGTAAATTAACAGAATATCAATATCAATGCCTTGACATTTAAACAAGCAAGAATTTCCTGTTTCTGAATTAAATTAATAATTAGAAATGCATTAGATGGTTTTACTGTAGTTTGTATTCTGTCAGCTGTAGTCCCAGTGGTGTTTTAGGTATTGAAGTGACCTAAAAGTGAAATAAAAACTGAATTGTTTAAAAAAAAAAATCAAGGAATAAAGTTTAATCTAAGACACAATTTCTTACTCATTCTCATCAGGCAGAGATTAAGAGCTTAGACCCTGTACAAAAAATCTTTAAATGCTCTTGCTATTTATGCACAAAGTTCTATGGGAACTTCCAGAACTTCTATGGGATCTTCCAGAAATGGTGATACTGTTTTTTAGAGATGTCTGTGAAGGTTCCCGGTCATCCAGGTCATGGTAATCTAGGGATCCTGGAAAGAAAAGCGACTGGACTCATCTGAGAAACTACTTCTTTGCTCTTAGACCTCAAGAAGCTTCTCAGATAAGAGGTGAAGCATCTTTTAAGAAACTCAAAGAAGTCTAGTTGCCTTTCTTTCCAGGCTCCTTAGATTATTTTTCAGAGAATTGACTGGTAATTTTGATCCTGCTTTCTCTAGAACATAACCAGCAGGTTATGTCTACATCACAAGTTATCCGGATGAAGTAACCTGGTATTAAGTAAACTGCTTTCATAAAGAACCAGAGTTAACGTAACCGTATAATGCGATTTGTATCATATTTGATACATGAGTTTCATGAGTTTCTCATCAACATGATCAATACTTGCCATAATTTCAAAATGTTATGGACAAAACTTAGACCAACTTTTTTGGTCTAAACTTAACATTGTTGTTAACAACACGTTGCCAAAAATACCCAGTGTATCAAATGCAATACAAAAAATATATAATAAATATATAATAAAAGTATATCATGAACAGCATGTTATAGCAAAAACATATTTGTGGATTTTGTTATAAGGGTTAATCTTTTGATGGGTTGGTTCTTACAGGGTTAAGTTACCTGGATAACCCCCAAACACTGTTTCATAATACAGGCCTTCAGCCTGTGAATTTTCCAGGTCATCTGAATCCTCACACAAATACTTCCCTCTCAGAAACAGTGTTTAATCTCTCACATCATTTTTCGTTGGTGGAATTCTACTCCTCTGATTTTTCGGTATCCTTCTTAGATCTTTTCAAACTTTGGGAACAAGAGACCACGTTGCTGATTACAGGACATATTCTTTTGCTTTATTGAACTCATTGTATGAAAAGCAGAAATGTTTAAGATCACTTCTTGTTTACATCTCCATCCCTAACAAAACCTCTCTGATAAGCCTAGTCTGTGTCATTTACTCTAGCTGTTTGTCCCAACTCAAACAATACTTGACTGCTCATTACCGTGTGATTTCTGAGAGCTTCCACGTATGATAAAAGTTCTCACTTAACAGAACAAGACCCAGTCCTTAACAACCAATAAAAACCACTGTAGAGTGACATTTAAGTGAAGACCATGTTAAAGTCTTTTACTATGCATGACAGCTGGACAAATGTTGTTGTTTTTTTACCCACAGATTACTGACTTACCTAGATAGGAGGATAACAATAACCCATTGATCATCTTTTCATCATTGCACCTGTCAGTGGGTGGGATATATTAGCTAGCAAGTGAACATTTTGTCCTCAAAGTCAATGTGTTGAAAGCAGCAGAATGGGCAAGCGTAAGGATTGGAGCAAACCTCTTACATTGTGATTGGCTACATGGCTGTATCTGCATCTCTAAAACTGCAGCTTTTGTAGGGTGTTCCTGGTCTGTAGCGACAAGGTCATAGGCAGCCAAGGCTCACTGATGCAAGTTCATAGATATACATATAACCTGAATATTAGAGGTAAGTGCTTTGAATGCTATGGCTGATTTGTGTAATGTGGATACCTTAGTCTAACAATCTGTTAAAGTTAAGCACTCACATGTTACTTGTCTGGCCGCAAAACATTGCTTAACCTCATCTTTAGCTTTTAAACTATGACACAGACGTTACACTCAAGCATGCGAGAAATGGCAGAGATGAAGTTTTTCACTTCAAACCCTCTATTATAATGAAAGTAGGCCACCTATTTCTGACTCATTTTCATTACAGCTAAAAGTCAGAAACACTGAAGGAAGTGTAACACCTGAGTGAGAGCGCCGTAAGTGCCTGTGTGTATGTGGGCACAGATACGAAGCATCGACGGTTCACTGAAGGGCCAAGTATTTACTTACATGGCATCGCTGCAGAGCAGACAAGAGAATGAACATGCATGTACTTTGTCTTCTGTCACTCGGTCCTGTGACACGGAAAAAAAAATACTTGCATACACCCTGCCCTCATCCTTTCACTCCCTTTGATTATTGTGTGCATGTACCACTGAGGCAGAGTGATGGAGAGAGGCAGACAGAGAGAAACAGAAAAGGCCAGTGAAGAAGAGAGATGAGCAGAGCGAAACAGAGTGACAAAGTTAGGTAGTCGAGTGGCAAAGAAATATATACTTATGGTGCTTTCACACAGCAATCTGCTTCCTGTGCATCTCCCAACCAAAGTGGTTGATGTTCTGTATTTAGAATTGGTGGCAGCTCACTGCTGCAGGTACTGGCTGCATCTTAATCTACCACTGTCGAGAGAGGTGGGACATAGAGAGGTTTAAGTCACCGTGTCTTTTCTCTGTAATCACATCTGGGAAGGGGTGAAAGGTCTTAACATCCAGCCTTATGTGTTCAAAATGATTAGAGTGCTAAAACAGAGCTTTTCCTTATTTAACAGCAATAAATCTTTTTTATTCTTAACCAAAAATACAATTGAAGCATATCTCTGATTAGTATGTTATTAGTATGTTAAATGAGAAATGTAGCTTGAGTAGTGAAAATGTCTGAATTTTGTGTGGACATTTTCTTAAAGCTTAACAACAAAATGTTGTTAATATAGGTATTATAGGTAAGGCATTTATGCATTGATCCTAAAAGATAAAGTTGGGGTGGAGAGAACCAGAGATTAATAACTAACGATTAAATGTAGAGTGGTGTATAAACGTTTACACAGTGAGTGTAAAAGAGTGAGTGAACATTCTTAAATATGACTGACTTCATATATATGACTACGGTGCATCCCAGCTACTATTCTCCTATACGGTTGTTCCTCTTGTTTTTGGTCACCACAGTCACATGAACACTAAGAACAAGTTAGACAAATTCACCAATGGATGACCATGACGGATGAAGATAGACAGGTGCCTTGTCCCTCACCACTATTGTCTACTTTTTATTGACATTGCTGCAACTATTCGAATATGAATGTGCAGACAAAGAGAGATTTAGGCAGACAGAAACAGATAAAGACAGTCAGATAAAGCGACAGTTACAGAGGGTTAGAGAATATAAAGTAACACAAAAAGGGACTGAGCAGAGTAAAAAAAAAATACAGAACTCAAAAAAACAAAAAAATTAAGCAGAATGTTATTACAGTGGCTCAGTTCAAGAAAGAGCATTTAAATGTCATCTTGTTGTAATTTGATATACATACTCCAGGCCCGCCCTTTGAATTGTTATAATTTTATTCTTATGTGTCAGATTTTGGAACTGTGAAATTCTTTTTTTTATCATCTATCATTTTTACACTTGAGTGTATACAGTCAAATATTCACCACATGGAAAATAAACCCGGTTTTTGCAAAAAGACAGAACAAACAATGGCGATGTCTTGCTAAAGGAAGTGTTACGATTTTTAGATTTATTTATTTTTTTAATTACAGAACTAAAAAAAAAGATTCATAGAGAGTGAGTCTGCCAGAAGAGACTGAGCTCTTTGTCATCTCTGCAACTTGTATCATCCATAGACACGTTATCCATCTAGCTGTCAGATCCAAAAGCAGCATTGCGCTCAATGACTTTCTTGCATCTGCTTCTGAAATATGTCTTTTGTTTTCCTCAGTCAGTGTGGCAGAGACTCTGACCTGTTTTATTTCTCTTTTTCCAGTCAAACATCTTTGGGGTGGAGAAAACATGGAAAAATGTAAAAGCTTTATTTTTGAAGCTCCTGCAAACCTCGACCAATTAGCACACAGCTAATACCTGTCGACAGACACGCCGACGTATACCTCAGTGTGTAGATCAACACACACACACACACAAAGAAATGAAGCAAAATGTTATTACAGTGGCTCGGTTCATGAAAGCGTAAATGTAAATGTCATCTTGTTGTAATTTGGTATACATACTTCAGTCCTCGTACCTGTTTAAAATGTATTCTTGTGTATCAGATTTTGGAACTGTGACATTCTTTATTTATTATCTGTCATTTAGGCGTGTGTGTATACAATCAAATTCACCACATAGGAAATAAACCAAACTGTTGCAAATAGACAGAACAAACAGGTGCGCAATGGCAATGTCTTGCTAAAGGAAGTGTTAGGATTTCTTGTCATGGTGTTTCTTAGTTATTTCACCAAGAGCAACTCCTATCTTTCAAAATAAAAGAAAAGAAAGTAGTCAACAATATAAGACAAGAAGTTAAGCTGTTTATGCTTCTACATGCCCCCCAGGGGTCACTAACTGTTCTTAATATAGAATTTCTAATTGACGAGAGTCATTTAAAAAAAAAAAAAAAAAAATAAATAAAAAT
>VOQK01041983.1:24384-37110 GCA_015052645.1 Benitochromis conjunctus | reverse complement strand
GCTCTCCATCTCCTGGTGCCTACCTCTTTAGTTACTCTATTTCGTGTTGTTCTCCTCTTGCTTTTTCTTACAGTACTTTCAGTCGCAATATATGGGTCACTCCACTATGATGAATTAAAACTGTGTGTGTGTGTCTGTGATGAATTATGGCATTATGTGTTTAGTTGTGTGTGTGTGTGGTATGTGTTTGATATATTAAAACAGTGCGTGTCCTGCATCCATCTAAAGCAGCCATTCTGTGCCTGCTATAAATCAGCTTCACCATCACATCCAGGAAGCCTGACAGGACATGCCACAGCATCAAGACACTGTGGGGGTGTGTTTGGATGCCTTTCAGGGTGTGCGTAGGGATGCCATCAGCTGCTTGGTTAATAATGTAACTCACTGTTATAAGAACCAGAATTCTAAATTCTGATATTTTCTTGTTCGGTTTGATGATGATGGTTTGTCGGGAAATAAAGAAACAATGAAAGTCATTCATTTTAGTTCAGAAGCCCAAAGCAATCGTGATGGACAGAGCTGTACACCATAATAGAGGGAGTAGGAGATACAGAATTAGGCAACACCGTTGTTGATAACTGATGCAGAAGGATGACATATTCATACATGTTCAAGGGTTACAGGAATTCTTTTACCTGATTTAAAAGCTTGATTTTAAATTTCGATGTTAGAGAATCATCTACCTGTTGCCCTCTCTTCATTTTTCTCTCGCTGACATTGCCTTTTCTCTAAAACAGACTCATAGTGCTGGTTAGCTAAGCTTTTTTGTCTCTTTTCAAAAAGCATTTAATGCAGTGAGGCTATACGAGGCATTCAGCTCAATAAAGTGAACAGACAGAAAAGGGTGCAAAAGATTGAAATTCTCATTGGGGACAATAAAAAGTGTGATCATACTGTTTAGCATACACTCACGCCCACATGCCACCCACTAGAATAGAATAAAATCAAATTATGCTGTATTGAATTTACTTATCAGACATAACAAATGTAAAAATGTGGAGAAAGACATTGTTTTAAAAACGATCCCTTGGACTTGAAGTAGGTCTTTACTAGGTTAGAACTAGTATGGCATTTTTATTAGTAGCCCATTAAATAAATATTAAATTAATGCCAGTGCAATGCGTTGCAGTGGACGAGACTTTAATCCATGTTTTAGTGTACAGATTGAATGCAAAGCACAAAGACATGCTCTAATCTGACAATGGCTTTTCAATCCAGCAAAGCGGTTTTTAGAGCTGCTTCATTTTGTAAACATAATACATACACGCGCGCGCACGCACGCACGCACACACACACACACTGCAACACCTCAACACCTGGTCTGTATGAGATGGCAGTTGGTCACAGATGTGGCCATCTGGCATCAACTCTGATGTGTGTTCATCTACATGTGTGTGTATTTATATTTATCTGTGTGTGTTTGCCCTAAAAGAACAGTGAGTCCTAGAACAGGGCTGTTTTCCTCCATATTAGCAACCTCCTGAAAAACTCCCGGGGGCTGGATTAGGAAGTACAGGCATTTTAGCACTGAAAAAAGAGCAAATATGAAATGAAACTGCATGTTTGGGGGTGTTAGAAAGAGAGATAAAGAATATTCAGAATATTCGTCTTTTTTGTGGGTTATTATTTCAAACAGTGCACCGTGCATTCTTCAAAGATCCTGCTGTGGTGAGAGGGCGAGAGCTCCTCAGGAGTTTACACCCTCCACCTTTTGCAAGATATCTCGCTGAGATACTTTTTAAAATAGTTTCAAAGGGACATGTTTCCTAGATTCTTTTTTTCTTTCTGCAAAAGAATGAGTGAATTTTTTTGCATCTTTTCTTCTATGTACTACTTTTACACTATGCTGTGCTTTGGACAAAAATCGCTCTTTACATTCTTTAATGATGTGATATTGTCAATCTTGAAGAAAAATATTAGCCCAGGTTTAAATTTGGTCACCCAGTCACGTGTTAGCTTTTCAAATAGAAATAAAGATTAGCATTAAATGATGACAGCTAGTTAAACATATAAGACACACACACATATATATATATATATATATATATATATATATATATATGCATATATATATATATATATATGCATATTGTGTGGCACAGTTTGTGGCAAACAAATAGACATATATAGATTTATATATAGATTCATTCATTCATTTACATATAGATTCAAGACTAAAACTGTGTGAACACACAAATGCAGATGTGCATATATACATTGTTATTCTTGTCAGAGTTTATTGAAAATGACTACACATAAGGTCCTCTCTCATATATGTCTAACACTATGATTGCAGAAACTTGATGTCCATTGCTTTCTTTAGACATGAATGGATTTAGAGTCTTGAAAAATTGCTTTCCATATAAAAGAATGAAATTTTCACCACAAACTTGGCATAGAAATGAAAATAAGTAGAGTATCCCAGTAAGGGAGCTTTGAGAAGAAATTGCCAGATCTCTCAAGTAGTCATCTATCCTGCAAAACTTTTTTTTTTCTGTTTTCATCACTTTTAGCTTAATTTGCTCCAAACACAACTTTGCACGTCTGCGCTAGAGCATGTGGGAGGTATATTCTCACAGCAAATTTCTACGCAAATAGCAGCATGTGTGGAAAATGCTGTATGCATGCTTTTTTTTATATATTGATATTGCATATATATAAGGCTGATTCCACAGTGTCACCCTGTCTGCCTGGGGCCTCGTAAGAACTCAGGATCTCAACCACCTTATTTGCATTTCTGTTGTCTTTATTAGCTGCCATTATTTCTTCTTATTCTTCTCTTTATTTGTATTTTTTATTTTCCTTTTTATTATAATTTTCTGTCACTTTTTGCCTCCATCGTCATCTTCCTATTTTTAAACCGTCCTGTCTTGTTTTCTTCCTCCTCCTTTTTATTCCCTTTATCTTCTTCCTTTAACACTGCAAATCATTTTCTCATTCTCCCCGTCGTCTTTCTCATCTCTTTCTCTTCCCTCTTTAACCTCTTTCCATTTACTCATCTGTCTTGTTGCTCATTTTGAGGTCGACCCCTTCGTCTGTTTCTGGCTCTGCGGAGGAGGAGGGAGAGGGTGGCACTGACTCACCCTCCTACTCTCATTATCTCATTAAGATGGCTGTCAGAGCACACTGCAATTACCAGAGCAGCTATGCCACTACTCCTCCCTACCTATATCTGAATTTGCGCGTGTGTATCCATACATTATGGCTGCAGACGTTCATCTCTGTTTGTCTGAGCATGCATGTATGAGCGTGTTAATTGCGGGACTGGACACATCTCATTTCAGGCACCCCACAGAGACCTGCTATGAACTGTCTGCCACATATAACACACTGTCCAAAGAATACAGATGAAAGGTGCTGCTGGATTGTGTTCAGATGTTCACTGATCACTGCTTCACGAATGCAGGTGTTTAGATCTTTCTAAGTACAGTCATGCATGGTACAAACAACTTTAGTAATTCTTTGTATAGGGGAATGTTGTGATGAAAATGTGTGCCATTACAGCCACTGGCTCTGACACTGGCTCTGACACTGGCTCTGACACTGGCTCTCTCGGGCAGAGGTATACACATTTTAATGAGGATCTTTGTAAAGCAACAACAGTCATATAGGTGTTTTTTTAACACAAAGTATATCAGAACCAACTGTTCAAATGAAATTCATGAATTATTTTTCTTTGTTTTTAATTTAATTTTGTTGATGATATGTAAAGATACAGTCTTATACTCTACTAAATCACTCAATAGTCAGTGCAAAATATTTCAAACTTACAAAAGCTTCCAGTAGAATACCCTCTTCCATTTCTGGATTTTGTGGGAGTAATAATTCTGTATATCTGGGTTTGGAGCCTTGACTGAGTCAGCGGTTCATTGCAGGTTTGATCTGGTTATACAGAGTATACAGGCAGCTCAGAGAAAAACGTCAGGGAAAGAATGAGACGAAGAGCTTGATGAAAGAGATTTATTTTGGGTTCAGATTTGATAACCTGTATTCAATCTTCTCTCCAATGTCCTCAGCCAGGCTCTGCAGATGCTGTGTGCCATTTTTTTCTCTCCTCTTTCATAATTTCTTTTCAATCAGTTCCACCTGCCTTCAGTGATGGTGCTGAGATAAAATATTGGGCGAGCCCAAGCCTCTAAAGTGGTTTATCGCCATAGAGACATGGTACAATACTGCACTGAGGCCTGTGATAAAACACTGCAGTGTACAAAGCCTCATCAAAGAATCACCATAGCTAGTCATGAAATCAAAGCAGAAGGCCGGTGCGCAGTGATGGCTAAAACAAGATTTCAGCAAAGAGGTCATTTTCAATTTGTCATCCAGTTTAACAGGTTATGAAAAATATCTCTGGACATTTTGTGATCATTAGTCATCAACAAGTAAATCAACTTTCTCAGTGCTTTGTTCTCACACAGTGAGATGTCTCACAAACATCACTTGGAGTTATTGTATGCCAATTTGGCAAGAAGACCCTTTTTAAAACATGAACTCCAGAAAACTTTGAGTTGTCTTGTCTAACTGCACACTCGAGGAGTTTGTGTCCACCATGTTCTCAAAACTTGAATTTACACCAAATAGCATTTGGTGTATGGGAGGGTGCCACCTTGGTAAAGCATGCAGAAGGCAGAGAACAAGAGCAACCACTCATTAGCTGTGAAAACGCTGCTTTTACTACACTACTGTTCACTGCTACAATATTACTAGACAGTTACCTGGGTTATTCCCATGTTGATGCAAATTAGCACAATCCCATATCACACCGACTTTACTAGGAAGCTTGCAAGTTAGGCTGTTCAATATCAAACCTGACAGCATCAGACATTTACACTGTGAAATACCAGCGCATATGTGAAAATGCCCAAGGTGACCATAGCCATAGAAGTGAAAATGAAAGTTTTATGAAGAAATACTGCATAGGGAACCAATCAATCTAAAGTCATTAACGATGGATCTGCATCATAAATGACATCTACGTGATTTACTGTCAACTCATCAAAATAACGTAGTGTTTGAAGTGCAATAACAAAGCAATAAAAAAAGAAAATCTACTCTTCATTTGTAGCTTCAAAACAACCTCTCAATGCCGAGTGGAAAAATATTTTGGAGTAACAAATATATAAACGTAGCACAAATCACCACAAATAGTTTGCAAAGTACGAGGGACGGGTGTGCAGTTATGCTCCTACATTCAACCATAATCTGAAGGTTTGCACTCATCACTGTCATCAGTGTGATTTAACAGTCATTTAATCAGATAAGATCCATAAGCCCATACTGATAAGTTGTACCCACATCAACACTTTATTAAGAAAATATTCATTTTTATTTAAAGTTTTACACAAAGGCATGAGACTTCGGTGAGTCATGTGGTGACCTTGTGTTGCTGGTAATATGTGTGAGTGTATAAGATAGCTGGACACCTTGCTTTTTTCTCTGTATCAACTGTTTTTCAATTTTCACAGTAGTTAATTGAAAGAGCATATTGGAAATGCTGACATGTTCATTGCTTTGGAGGTTTTCTGGGAATTTGTAGAAGATCAGATTGTCTGCAGGTTTCTGGTATCTTCCAAAAGCCCTTTCTGTTAATCAACTTCATGTCTGAGTGACACTGTGGTCACTTTACTCACTATCTCAAAATTACTAGGTTGGAAGTTTAAAGTAAGAGAGGATGCACTTGTACCGTGGCTTCCTCGTTCACTGTTGTGGGTATGTCTGAGTGCAGGTGTGAAGAATATTAAAGTAGAAGTAAGATATATTTTGAGAACAGAATGCCGTCACCATCAGCGTTGTAATTCCAACTTCTGAAAAGAGGCTGCTGATTTTACCAGTACATGTGACATAATTTGGGCGTCTTGAAAGACCTGACGAGTCGACAACAGAGATGCTAACTTGAATGTATTTACCAATTTTCTCAGACACGCAGACATGGCAACACAACACAACAACAGTTGCCTCAAGCTACTTTATATTGTGAGGTAAAGACCCTACAATAATAGAAAGAAAACAGAGAAAACACCAATAATCACATGACCGCCTGTGAGCACACACTTTGGCGACAGTGGGAAGGAAAAACTTTTAACAGGAAGAAACCTTCAGAACCAGGATTAGGGAGGGACCGGTTGGGGTTGAGTGGAGAGGGAGAAGACAACAAATAATAACAATAATAATAATGATAAACTAAATGTAACTTTCTTATCTTCAGGATTCATAATAATAATATAGAATATAAACAGTGTTGTTTTCTGATTTTTGTATTTAATTTGAATGTTGCAATTATCAGATAAATATGTTTAAAATTGAAATAACTGTGCTATATGTTATGACAGAAGACAGCAACATGTTTGCTGTTGTCACTCCATTATAATCTAATCTAATCAAGTCTAATCTCATATAATCAAATCTAATCTAATGCAATCTAATAAACACAATCATTAGCTGGTATCTTTTTCTCGTTGATGCCTGTGCTGAGATGGCTTGCAGCCTCTGATGTGTTTCTAAGATACATAGTAAACAAACAGGGGAAAACAAATAAAAACAAACAGAGCAGAGGCCAAGCAATGTCCTGCAGAGTTTCCATAGTGACTAGTTAAGCATGTTCGTTGCCAGAACCTTTTTCAACCTGATTTGCATTGCAGGCAGCAAATCTCAGGGTGCAGTGGCTTCACTGTGCTTGCATATAAGGTGTGTGTGTACGTGTGTGCGCGCACGGGAATGACTGATGCCTCAGCCAGGCAAAGAAGGAAGGTTTAGCTGGAACTTCATGGTTAGTCTGCCGAGAAAAAGCTCCTGTCATTCCCAACATCTTTAGTTTGATTGGCTTTTTGTTACTGTCTGTTTTTCGGATTCACATATTTTGCTCTGTTAAATTGCTCTGCCATGAGAACTGCATGCATGAACGGATTTGTTCTTCCATATGCACATTTTATATGAATTCTTATTAACACTGATTTATGGTTTGGCAACACTAGAGGAATCAGCATTATGGCGCAACCACTCTGACTCTGCAAACTGACAGGCTGACAGACAAGCAGGTTAACGCTCTCCTTTCAATCCTGTCATCACGGCACTGGGCGCACAGGAAATTCTGAAATTCTTCGTCATAGTTTCCAGGGTCTTAAAATCAAACCAAATACCATAAAGAAGTGGGACAGCTGTTGATTTCTTTTTAAATTGATAGGAGTCTCTAATCAAGCTCCATTAACTTTTTAAATGAAAGTGAAAGCAAGAGATTTGGTTCAGCTTGTGTGCTGTTTCCCTTCATTCATATTTAAAAAGTTTGCAATTAGAGGAAGTTCAGATTGCTTCACATCCACAACCATCATTGAACATGTCGTTTTTATCATAGATCATATTATTGTATTATGTAGTATCTTAGTTTTAGCTGCAAATCTCTTAATCAAAAAATGAATCCCTAACAATAACCACTAGCATGAGAAAAGGCTAATAATGTATATTTTACATGTGTTCTTTCATCTTTTACATATGTGGACATATCATGTTTTTCAAGGGGCAAAACTCCATACTGTTTTATACCTTTTGTGTTTCTGGTGCAACAGGCTTATGAATTATTTCGTTTGTTGCTTAACATTGCCTTAAAGACAACATAATTACTTAGAATCTTCAAAAAAGGTCAGCATGCTAGAGTCATTAAAAATTAAGAAAAGCTTATTATTTATTTACAGAATAAATTAAAAATAATATTGAAATCTGGAATGTTTTAGTCTCCAAAAGTTGTTTTGGTTTTTTGAAATAATTCTGACAGTGTAGATCCCCCTCTGTCACCCAGCAGCCTGTTTTTGAAGCTATTTACTCTTAATTTTCATTATTCATGATTACTTATTGCAAGTAGCTAGCATTGTGGCATCAGGTTACCCTCCAGCCAATTGGAACACTACCTCATGAATAATGCAAATTTGCATATGCCACATCTTTGATGTAATTATTTCACCTGGAGATGTAAAAGCGGATGTTCATGAACTAGTCCATCATCTTGAATAGAGGGTGCAACAACTTGCAAGCAGCACTGGAGAGATTGTTTTAAGCTGCCTAACAACCAACAAAGCTACACTTCTGTCCTGCGTATATTACCTCTGGCTACTGGAGTTAGGTATGCAGGGCTGGGCGAAAGCAGAGTGTAGGAGTCCACCGTGTTCATAGTCATGGTATTCTAGCCTACTTTTGATGGAACTGCACATACATATGCAATGGGTGGCAATGGGTTGGAAACGTGCCAAATTAACTATATGGCATAATTAATTAATTGGGGACCAAAGTTCTACTTGGTGTCACTGCTGTGTGCACACAAGGAGGAGATGACTGAATTGCTTCAGATGCAACGCCTCATGTTTCCAATGGAGAAACATAATGAAGAAAAAAATAAAAACAGTAATACTGAGAATGGGTGGAAAGAGAGTGAGACCAAGGAAGTAACAACACCTGAGAACATCTAAAAGTAGCCAGAGAGGGGAAATGAGAGGTGGATTAGATCTAAGAAGACACAAATAATAGTGAAAGAGCGATACCTTGCTTATTTAGAAGATCTGTTCCTTGATTCGGGCTAAGATCACACATTAGATCTATCCAAAACAGCCCATGTTTCTAGCCTCTCTTTAAAACTTGCCTTCTATCTTTAGCTGCCATCACTGTCCTAAATAGACTTCCTCTCTATTTGTTCCCTCTACACACACGCACGAACACACACACCCCTACACTGAACGGAAAAGCAGCTATAAAGATATCTCGTACATCCCCGTTGCAGCTTTTATCTAAAAAGCATGGAATGACCACATATAAATCCATTTCACATCCTTTTTTAAGTCAGAATGAGCAGACTGTCCAAGCTTAGTCTTGAGGATCAAACCTGATTGGCCACTGCTAGTTTCCCTCCCACCAAAATTAAACCAGTTCACTTATCTCAGAGCTGCACTCTGCCGGGCAAGTATTTGGTTGGCAAGTAAGAGACAAATAAATCATCTGAAGACATCAATTTCAGCCTCTGATACTTCACAAGTGGGGCAGATTGTTTTTACTAAGGCTTATAAACTACTATATACTACTACTACTATATATAAAACTAATTTACTAAAAAGTCGCAATAGACAAATAGAGACAAAATAATTTAATTTAGATTTTTTATGTAAAATAATTCACCAAAAGCAGGTGAATTACAGGTTTAATTTACAGTAATTTCAAATTCTGTTATTCTTTTATTTATTAACTAAAGTAGTAACAGTTGCCTTGGTTCTTGTGAGCATTCATAGCCTGAGTCTGATGTTATATGTGCTCAAACTTTATTTCATCAAGAGGAAATTAGATATTAATGCTTTTTTAAAAATGTGATTCACGTGGGTTTCTTTCTGTGTTGTGCGCACTTTGGTTCTGTTTGATATAAAACACTAAACTAATGAGCCTTACTGGAAATTTGTTAATAGCCAATATGTGTCAAGGGACAAGAAATACTTCTAATTAGTATATCAAGGCATAATTGTGAAATTCAGTTGTATTAAATGCCTTTATTAAAAGAGGATTAAAGGTGGATATGACATGAAAATAAATGCTCTATAATTGAGTGAAAATCCTGCAAACATCATTTTGCCACAGTTACTTCATGAAATGGTAAATGTGCAAACATATTATTTCCACTTTGACTAATGAAGGAAACTGTGATATTAACTTTTGTTTCACTATTTTTGCACACCTGCTTGATCCCCACAGAACCAGAATAGCATTTAGGATATTATCATGTTTTTTGGGGACATTTTTGTTCATTTTCTTCGCACATGTGGTCTGCAGACACACACTGGTTTAAATAAAAGCTTAAAGGCAATAGTTAGATGGGAGTTTTCATAAATGTTCCTCTCAGGAAATCCATGCAATGGTGGAAGCGAGTGTGTTCTTCAAAACAAGAACCAAGCTGAAAGAAATCAATTAAAATCAATATGTACCAACCAGACAAGTTGCAGGGTGCGTGCTCCGATATCTTTCTTTTTGTCGGTCTTCTTTCTTTATCTATCTTTCTTTCTTTCTATCCCTCCATCTCCATAGCTCTTCCTTCTCACCTCGGGTGCAGGCTGTTGCTAAGAAACGAAGCCAGTGTATGTGTTAGATATGCTTTCTTTCTTCTTTTTCAAGTCTCTGTGACGAGTTCGAGACTTTTTCAGTGGGGAATGTCAAAGAAAATCAATCTCTTCCACCCTCCTCAACTTCATTTTACTCTCTCCCGATCTGTTCCTGCTCTTTTGCATTCTACCTTCCTTTGCTGGCTTCAGTCTAAATATACACCAAGAAGGCAGCCTGTCTGTGCTTGGTCTTCAGGACTGTACAACATGTTGATTTTCTTAACTCTTCAGTATATTGCGAACATTGCTCAGCTCTCCTTGCGCTGTTTTTCATGAAGTAAAAAAAAAGAAAGACAATATGCAGAGTTTTTTTTCACAGCTTTACAATTAAGCCAGAGCGCTGGTTCCTGAGACCTTCTCTACCACACCAGAAACAACTGGTCTGTGGAGCTAAAGTGCTCTTCAGACCTCTGAACTGGGCCTCAGATCTCTAAAGCTTTGGTCACTGATGGCAATTTCAGATGATTGAAAAACAACCAAGCAAACTAAATCTTTAAATCCTAAATTTCAAGCAGAAAATAACCAAATAACTTGATCTCATTATTTTTCTTGCCTTTTTGACTCACCCCACTGGACTAAACAACTCATCGCCTGTTTATGAGGATACTTATTTTCCATAATTAGGGCCAAAACAGTCAAATGGAGACACATTTGAGATCTCTCAAATTCGTTCTCTCACTATCTTGTAAAATTATACTTTAGCCACAGCAACCTGAAGCACCCCCACAACGACCTTGACTTAGTTTAGCCTACTATTACCCCAAGGTGAAGGGCAAGACCACCTTGGGTGAAATGAGGGGTGAAGGAACACATTGAGTCTGTCTGCAAAGGGCCAGCACTAATGGAGAATAGATTATGTCAATTAACACTCTCAGCTGGGAAACATTAATCAGCTAATGATGGTTCAGTGACAACCAGAAAAGAGATGGAGGGGAGAAACTGTATTTAACTGTGTTGAAGAGATTACGCTCTTTACAGTGTATTTAGCTCGCTGAAATTAGTGTATATCAAAGACAGCAGTCTTATTTTTGAACACAAATTATGAAAATATAACTCTTATTTATATTATAGATGGGTATATTTAATTGTAGGTACTTATTCTTGGTACTTGTTTTTATAGTATTCTCTGTGTATGCATCCATAAACACACTGAAACTTTCCACAAATGTTTACTGTCAGGTATAGACCCAGAGACATCACAGTCATGCTTGTGTCGGTTTATTTTATGCAGCTAGTTTTTGTATAGTTAATGATCTGTAAAATGTAGGTCAGAGTTTCACTGTATTTTGTGGAAGAGGAGGATATATGGACTGCTGCTTTTTAAAGAGGGGCTTGTGTACCCATAGGGATTGGTGGGTTAACATAGTCCATAGAGAGGCAGTGTTTGATTACTTTTTAATATCATACATTTAAAAAATTTCCTGAGCATCGGTTTTGCTTCATATGCAGCTGATTAAATTTGGGTGTTTAAGCAAGCAGCTTTCTGTTGGTTGAGAGATGACCACTGGGTGTATGAGCCATATAATCATCACAGAAGTTATTTGCAGTCTTTAGCCAGACCGGATCAGACCACAAATACTGGAATGTATGTGAATTTTAATCTAAAATAGAGATTAGAGCAATAGCATCCGCCTGTTTCCACATGGGGTGACGTATCTGCTAATATATCATTTTTGCATCCCACACTGACTTAGATGTAATAAGGCCAATTAAATTGTTCTTTTGTACATATATTAATACCATATATGTATAGTCAGTTCTCATGCATATACTCTATATATAGTAACTAGTTAAACGTCCCTTATGTATTACCGTATATCTGCTAGTAGTGGCCTGTCTCTTATTGACGCCCGTTTCTAATAAATGGCGGGTTTGAAAACATGTCACGACAAATAGACGCCGGTCTCCAATAGTAGCCGGTCATTTTGCCCTTTTGTCTCCACTGACAATTTTGTTAAATCCTGAAATGGTCATCCGTTGTTGTTGCCTACATTTTGTGGCCATAAATACGGTACCATACTGTATTTTACTGCCAAATAAACTGCGTTTACCCATCACCATTCCGTCTGAGAAGGGACTAAGAGCCGGTCTCCAACAACCGCCGGTCTCTTTTAAACGCTGGGTCGTCCGACTAATTTTTTGAATAAACGCCGGGCCTGCTATTGGAAGATATACGGTACATAATTTATTTCAGCATCTTTGCAGTCTGCAGCATTGCACAATAAATATGCTGTATATGTTGTTTTTTGTCTGTGTCATATTGTCAGTATTGTCTGTTGTCTACACTTTTACATACACTGAGAGCTAAGGGATAGTCGGAGCCAAATTAACTGTATGTGTGCACATACTTGGTCAATAACACTGATTCTGATTTTGATTAGATTTTTTTTTCCTACAGAAATGCACAAGTCATGCTTATTTCAAAGGTGCAGCATTTTCTGTTTTAGCAGAGAGTCTGGATTTCGTTTTTTGTTTTTTCTTTCCTCCATGAGTGTGGCTCAGCTTGCAGGCTTGCATTTACACATGCAAATGCTTTCACAGACAGTCTGTGATTAGGATGTGTCTGGCCACCAGCAAGCACTTGAACTATATTGTAATAATATTCATT
>VOQK01041982.1:0-12591 GCA_015052645.1 Benitochromis conjunctus | reverse complement strand
AACCTTGGCTGATTGTGACCCACACCTGTTTTCACACCTTGGCTCGTGTGATTAGGTAGAGGATCATTAGGGGGTCCATGTCCCTCTTGGGGGGGTCACTCCCATAGGGCTTAAATCTGGGACTCTCCACCATTTGACCTTAGAACTGAAGAAGCTTCTCGGATGAAACATCTTCAAGCAACTTAAAGAAGCCCAGACGCTTTTCTTTCCAAGCTCCTTAGACCACAGTCCTCAGGTTCACTGTGTCTGTGCTTCTCACTGTGCTGCTGATCATTCTTCATGATCATGTTGTCCTACTACACGTTGAACGCTCTCCAGTCGCTTTTCCTCTGTGTGCAGTGTGGTGGTCAGTCATCACCGTCTATCCCACCCTGTGCACCGCCACAGCCTCTGAAGCAGGCAGAACACGACCTCTGCTGGCATGGGAGGAAACACAAACTTGGATTCTAGCAAGGACGCGTCCTCGTCAGAGTCAAAGGGAAGGCGACTCCTCCCCGATGATCTCCCTGATGCTCCTGCTTCACTTTTATCGGTAAATCCTGAGACACAGGAGGTAAAGCTTCAGGAGTCACTGATTCTTTACACGTTTTACAAAATCTAAAGAAAAAATCTCCTTCTCACCTCCAGGTGGTGTGTGTGTCTTCTCCAAGCTTGTATTGTTTTCCACCTGAGAATTTTAGTTTTTTATGTTGCTATAGCAGCCAGATGTTGGAGATTTCTGCTGTAGGGGGGCTCCAGGGAAATCAGAAATCCGGACATTCCTCAAAAACCTGGTGAGACGTCCCCGGTCTTACTTCTGAAACGTCATTGGAGGCAGTTTCAGAGTGGAGGAATAACACCAGATAAACAATCTCCAAGATGAGCTGCTTTCCACACTGAGCTGTGGGGCCTCAGAGAGAAACTAACCGCTCCAACGTGTTAACAGTTCATGTAAATATTAAGTAAACATGTTTTTATTGTTATTACGTCACCACTTATGACTGAAGCGCCCCTGTTACTGTGGTGTGGCCGCAGCCTGTTGATGTCATCCTGCTCTGCTGTGTTTGAATTATGTAAGAGTGGAGAGGGGCGTGATGCGTTCACAGGCCACACCTCACAGTCGGCCAGAAGCGAAACCTGTCTGAGACTTTTCTCAGAATTAAGGAGTGTTATGCTAAGTCTGTTCAGTACACTTAGTCATATTTGTTATTGCTGGTGTTTGTAGCTTGAACACATGGACTCGGTTTGTTGGACATATGGCTGCAGGTTTAATGAAAACTTTGAATAAAACAAAAACAAAGGTAAAGAAAATACAACAAAATGAATCTTACCAAACAAATTCAACAGGTGAAGGATTTGAGTACCTGTGAGCAGTGAAGCAGCTATTTATCACATTCAGGCCAGAAATGGTTGCATAGTTTGAGCTGCACATATAAGATTCCCCTGAGCTCCATGTTACTGAAACCTCGGAGGAAGATGTTTGAATCATCACCTGTTAATAAAGTTATTTTCTTTTTAAACTTTGATTAAAAGTACGTTTTCATTTTACCACAAAGCTACTCACAGAACTTTGAAGCGCCTAAACAACCATAAACAAACCACTATATGACAACGACGATGACATACGCGAGCACTGGTATTTGTTTTTTCATCTGTAAATATTTCACTAAAATACTTTAAAGTTTGCTCCTTATATATGTGATTTCTGTGTTTCAGCTGCAGCGAGGAGTCGAGACGGGAGGAGACGCTCAGCTCGTCAGGACGGACGTTTCCTCCAACACCGGCCTCTTCATCTGAAACGACATCAAGAAAAAGAAAAGCATTTTCTCTCTGAAATCTTCAGTTCGCTGCAGTTTGCTGTGATCTTACTGATATAACAACAAATACGAAGCATGGATGCTCTACACCATCACTCTGATGTGTCCAGGATGGTGACCTGCTGGATGTTTAAATGAGCTCAGGCCTAGAGAGAAATCTGTTTCTGTTGTAACTTCCACTGGTGGAAGCAGCAAAGAGCTGCGTTCACTGACGACGGTTTTCAGGAGTGTTCCTGAGCTCCTGCAGCGATCTCCACCACAGAATCAGCTGTTTATAATGGAGTGATGGCTGAGAGCCCGGGCACCACCAACAGAGAATTGTCCGAGTATTTTAATGATATTAATGATGATAATTAACTATACTCACCACCTCATTAGGTGGCCACTCAGTGTTTCTGCTCAACCACTTATTGCCAATCAAATGAGAACACTTCAGGGTATTTAACTTCAAACTGAGCATCAGAGCGAGGAAGAAAGTTGATTTAAGTTGTGTTGGTCAGAAACTGCTTATCTGCTGCGATCTTCCCACACAACCATCTCTAAGGTTTACTGGGAATGGTGAAAATGCCATGACAGCAACTCAAATAATAATAATAATAATAATAATGTACGCTTTATTCATCCCATAGGAAATTAGTCCTCAGCATTTAACCCATTCGCTCAGTGAAGCAGTGGGCAGCCACCAATCCAGCGCCCGGGAGCAGTGTGTAGAGACCGTACCTTGCTCAGAGGTACCTTGGGGTAGCTGATTGGTGGATTTGAACCGAATTTGAACTGAGGCTGCAGCTCACATGGGCTCACCAAAAGTGGAAAACAGAAGACTGGAAAACGTGGCCACATGTGAAAAGTTTCAATTTCTGCTGCGACGTTCAGATTTTAGGCTCAGAATTTGGCTTAAACATGAAACCATGGATCCATCCATGGCTCGGGCTGCTGGTGGTGTGATGCTGGGGGAATATTTTCTTGGCGCACACTGAACATAGTTTAAACACCACAGCCTAACTGAGCATTGTTGCTAACCTTGCCCATCCCTGTATGACTCAGTCTACTCGTCTTCCCACAGGATAATGCTCGCTCACATCACCTCTAATAACTGGTTTCTTAAACATGACAATGAGAGTTGCCTGTGATCTGGACTAGACTGCAGACTGAAGGAACAGGAGATTCACATCATGTCGTCCTGACAACAAATCTGTTTGGTGCTTTCATGTCAACAAGGACAGATGAATGTTTCCAGCTCATTATTAAATCTGAGCCACAAAGAACTGAAACAGTTCTTGAGGCAAACCAGGGACTAACCTAATAAGGTGAGCGAGTGTATCAATCAGGGAGCATTTGTTCCAACATCTTTAAACACGTTACTGGTGCCAAATTTTAAAAAAAGAACAGATTAAAAAACAGGACAATTTAAAAAAATCTTTAAGATCACATCTTACAGACGTCCCAGTGTCATGTTCTCCCAGCAGAGCAGTTCGCTCTCTGATTACTCCCAGTTCTTGGAGCGTCTATAGACTGGGAGGCCGAGCCTGTCAGTGTTTAATGTGCTTTATCTCGATTGTTTCCAGTTAAACGTGAGCTTTGAATACTTTGCAAAGCCACTTCAAAGATTTTATAGGAAAAGAAGCAGATCGCCAGGTAAGTTAACGTGAATGTTTCGGTTTGTTTTTCTTCTCTGCGTTTCGGGAAGTTTCCTGTTTAGTGAGACAGCGGTGTCTTTGAATCCCACGTGGGATGGGCCAGGTGTTCGACACGACAAACAAACAAGAAAATCAGCCGTCAGACCGGTTTCTGCGTCTTCTTTGCCAGCATCATTTCCTGCTGCTGCTTCGAGCGTACTTCCTCCAGACTCATGCAGCCACCTGTTAGCGCACAAGCAAACATTCAGAGAGAAAAAAACAACTTTATGTATAAATTAGACACTTTTTGATCCGCAGGTTCCGCCTCCTCACCAACACTGCTGGGCTTAATGGAAACATACGCCATCGCTCGGCTCAGACGCAGCTCCTCTAAAGCGGCGAGCTCCTCCTCTGCCTCTGCTCAGCCAATCGGACGTCACAAAACAATTAGCAACAACAGCGAGAACGGTGATTTAAAGAGAGAACGTGGATGAAATACGACTCACTTTTCTGGATCTCTCTTCTCTTCTTGGGGTTTGGGGGGATGACGGTGAAAGCTTTGTTACTGAAACAGGAAACACAAACTGTGGTTTACGCTCTTTATCTCACTTTCCACCACTGTGTAAACACAAACACAGAATATGAGAAGAAAAAGTGTAAAGAAGAGAAAAATGTCATCTCAAATCAACGATTAAAGAAGAAAAGCTGCAAAAGAAAAAAACAGGAAATAAATAAATGAGACACAGAGATGCAGCAGGAAGGCTTCCTGCCCTCTGGTTTAACACGGTGAGGACGATCTGCAATAATAACAGTTTATAACAGTTTATAAACCACTGGCTACAGACACGCTTCAGAAATCTCTTGCCAAACATAAACTGTGATAAAACTACAGAAACAAATCCTGCTTCTCTTCTGATAGATGGGAGGGTTCAGGCCACAGTTCTGGCTGCGCTGGATTGTGGTGAGCTTGTTTATGTAGTCGCAGCCACAACCAGGCCGAGCATAAAGGCTCGAGTTCTCTCAGCCACCGAAACATTTCAACAGGATGCCACACCCGAGATTTTTTTATTTAAACAGAAAAAAGTAAAGTGTGGAAGGAAACTGAGCCAGCCACGCAGACGCATCTCCTCAAGGTGGTAAAGTAAACAAAACCTGAAAACCATCGTGAAAGGAAAAAAAACAAAGTCCCACAGAGGAGGAGCAGGAATCTGAAGATGCTACAGCCCAGCCTCCTTTAAGCAGGGGCAGGGCAATCATCCGTTACTCCACCAGGTGTACCTGAGGGTGAAGGAGGAGAGGGTGGAGCGGAAAGGAGAACACATGTGGAGGGTGTGCAATGATTCGCTTCTTCATCCACCTCAAAACATCTCCTACACTGAAGGAGGGAGAGAGTGGGATGGTGTTCGTTACTGAACAGAAATAAGCAGCACAGCATGATTTTATTTATGAGTCTGCACTGAAAGTATTCTCTGATCTTTGATTATTACATTTAAACTCATATTTTATCATTTCAATGAAACATTTGAAGGTGTATTTATGGATTTGTGCACACATTTTTATCACGTGCCTGTGTCTTTTATCTCCTTCCACTCTTAAACTGTATATGGCAAAGTTCGGCTATGTTGCAGGCAGGATGTGGACCCACATTCAGGACTCGGGAAAGCAGGAGTGAACTTAAAACGTGGCTTTGATGCTGGTAATTTACAAAACAGAAAAACATGCAGAGCAGGGATTCACACAACCACAAGAGACGACTCAAACACCAGAGGAGACTGAGACGGTTTCTACCAACACGGGTTAATGAGCGGACGGGTAACAGGTGGGAACACACCAGGGGATAACTAACCAAATCACTCTGCAGGAAGTAAAACTAACCAATAGAGGCTGAGGACTTTACCCGCCAAAATAAAACAGGAAGAGCAACAACAGAGCAGGGAAAACAGGAGTAACTCGACACAAAGAGACAAACAGCCAGACACGGAAACTAAAGTGAAGCAGGAACAAAACAAGCCAAAGTGAAACCAAGAGCAGAACTAGAGCTGAAACTAAAACCAAACGAGGAAATGCTGCTGCAAGAAAATACAAACCCCAAAGAGCGGACTCAAAGAAAGACCCAGGCCCGTTAAACATGAACCCTGAACACAGAGCTCCGTTTAACAGCTTGAGCCCAGTGAGGGAGCCTGTTTAAATAAAAGATTAAATAATAAAAAGAATCAACAAAACATCAGCCGCAGCTCTAATCTGAGCCTCTTTAGAATGACTGAACTCCTCCATTTTCAAGCACGATCTGAGGAAGCTAATTTCTCTCCTC
Organism: Benitochromis conjunctus; assembly: GCA_015052645.1. NCBI lineage: Eukaryota > Metazoa > Chordata > Actinopteri > Cichliformes > Cichlidae > Benitochromis > Benitochromis conjunctus. The sequence goes on along the minus strand of VOQK01041982.1, from coordinate 6,868 downwards.
TCTGTGTCCTGCTCTCTCTGTACGCCATCATGAAGGATTTTTTTAATTGCTAAATTGCCTCTGAAGGAAAGAAGAACGAGGAGCGAGAGCAGGCTGCAGGAAGTGCTACAATCAAGGATGCACAGATGTGGTATGCAGCTGGAAAACAGTGAGAGGAAGACCCTACAGAAGAGGTGTTACCTTGGATTTAGATGCTGTTATGTTTAAGGTGACGGAGGAAAAGACACAAACAAGTGTGTGAATTTTTTAAATCCAGAAAGAAAAGAAACAAACTCCCGTGGAGATGTTGGGAACGTTTTCTGGAGCCTGCCATGTGTAAAAATATCATATTTGAACAACTTGAGTCTTATTTGTGCTTCAGATCTAAACACCCGGCCACACTGTGTGCTGCTGCTGCTGCGACTCTGACACGCAGCTCTGTGGGCCAGTTGGTGGTAAAACATGCAGGGATTAACCTGCTGCACCAGATGGCCACGTGAAGCTGGATACTGCAGGACTACACGTCAACGTCTTCACCTCCAAACACTGACCTGCACGCACCCTCGGAGAGAGAAACCCAAACATTCAGCGTACACGAGCAGCTGTTTTTAATCTGAGGGGAGATTAACATGGTCATGTTGGATGTTTTTGGCGATTCAAAATAGAAAAACTTATTTTATTCATCCTAAATTATTTCTACTATCTCAGAATAAATAAAATATAATACTTTTTTTTTTTTTTAAAAAGGATCACAGAAAAGAAAAACTAGAACCGTAAAACAAACGTAATGCAAACATCCAAAGGTTTTTCCGAGACGTTAAACTACCAAATCTATGTTTCTGTCTTTAACATCAAACATTCATAAAATAGAGAAAGTGGTCATTAAATGCAAAAGCAATACATATGAATGCACTTATATGGCATAATTCACAGTCCCACTTCCTCAGGTCTCAGTTTTTACCCCCATCTTAGTCCCGCCCACTGAAGATGTGAGAGGAGTCGTCGAGGTAACAGAAAAAAAATTATACTTCCTGCCTCCAGAGTGTCATTGTAAAGTAGTTAAATCTAATACGTTTGGCACAGCTGCGCCACAGTCGGATTTTATGGCCTCATATGGAGGATGGGACGACCCTGACATATTCTTATTAAATTTACAACGTCGCTCGATGTGACAAGATAATCTCCACTGAACGCTGGCTCTCACTGTGAGTCAGCACCTCTGACTGCCACGTCCAGCTTTACAACAGAAAGAAGCCTCTATGGATAATTTCCTTCTTCATTTAAACTGTGCAGGTGATTTTTGTCACTGATGCATGTCATTGAACTGGATCTGTGGACTGTGTTGGTGCTGCTGTTGTCTTTTAAAGCATAAATAAATACAGTTATTTATCTGGTTCAGACCATCAGAGTTTTGATGAATGAAATTCTAGTATTTTGCTGGGATATAATTAGCTGATATCAGTGTTTATGTATTCCTCGTACAAATATGCATCAAAAGCCCAACAAAAGTCCAAGAACTTCTAATATAATCAAAGAAAAAAATCTGATTTCCAACTTCCTGTCCCTTCCTGCATGGTAAATGTTTTTCTTCTGGAAGATTTCATCAGGTTTTTAACAGAAGACGTTAAAATATCCGATACTATTGCTCCGTTTTTAGATTTTTATAGTTTCTGTATGCTGCTTTTCTGTGAGTATTGGTGATGTCACAGCACCATGAGGTGGAAAGTGAACAGCAGGCTTCTGATAGCGTCACCTTCAACCTGCACAACCAGCTGCATCTTGTTTCTGTTCGGCTTTAACTTCACTCCAAACATAATGGGTTGGAAATGGGTGGCTGCTTACATCTTTTCTATACAGTCTACTCTACTTGTAAATGTGCAGCATCCACTCTGTGGAGTGATTTAACATTATTTTATGCATAAAATCATTTTTCCTGTGCTGTTTTGACTACAGTCAGTAGGATATTTTTGTGCTTTGTTTGTTTGTTTGTTTTACAGTAATAAAAATAATAATAATAATAATAATAAAGGTATTTCTCACATCCATTCTCCTTTCAATGCTGTTTGTGAGTGAATGTTTACAGGTGGATTCACGTGGTCCCCTGGGTGTCCACGAGGCCCCTCTGACGTGTCTCACCTGTGGCTTGTTGCGTACTTGGCCTCAGCTCGGACTGCCCTCTGCTCTCTGTGATATTTGGGCTCCACAGCGGCATGTTTGGCCCTCCTGCAGTCCGGGTTCGCTTTGGAGGAGTTCTGTGGAGGTTTAGGGGCAGTGGAGGTGGACCTGGTTCTCCTCTCGCTCCCTGGTTTGGAGGGTGGCCCCTGTGCCCCGCCGGCCGGCCTCTGGCACCGCTCACGCGGCGGGTTTCTCGGACAGCTCGAGGCGCGGCTTTTACGCACAGCGGGAACTCGGAGGTCACTCTGCGCCTCTTTGGTCGCTTTGGGGCTCTCCTGGGGTTTCTTCGTTGTATCGACTGGTTTAGGCTTGATGACTTTGGTGGCTGGCATTTTTATCTCATTGGGATGTTTCTGTATCCGGTCTCGATGGCTGGAAGGGACCCTTCATCATCATCACCATCTCCTCCTTCTTCCTCGTGTGTTTAAACAACATGAACATTAAAATCTTCACTTTTCCTCCACTGGTGAGCCGGTTGGTATGGCGCGTATGCTTAACAACTCCTGAGTCAAGGCTGACAGACTGCAGGAACATTTCTGGTTCATTATTTCAAAATAAACGCGCCACAAGAAATGCTCCTAATGGGTAAAAAACGGACTTGGAGAGAAAAGAAGTGTAAATAATAAATCTCCTTTACATATACAATTTATATTTTATTTATTGCATGACATAAATAAGAGAAAGGGACTGAAAGTAAACTAGTAAAAATAGGCATGGGACAGGGTTGTTGTAAATTACAGGAAGTAAAGTTTTGTGCTTTTTCATCAGGACACATATCAGACCATTATCTGTTTAGGACTTTGAGCTGCTTTTGATCAGATCTATCAGCTATATTCTACAAAATCTTCTGATTTAAAGAGGGAAAAAAAGGCTCCAATTCACATAAAATTCATAGACATACAGGAAAATTTACAAAATTTACAATAATGAGCTTCTCCAAGAAATGTCGACAATATATTTAAGAAAACATTCAAGACTTGTGCTTCTAACGTGTCAGTGGGTTATTGTTGCATTTTATTATAGGTTACTTAAACAGGCTTTTACAAGCTGACACATCTGTTTTATTTTTGGGGGGTTTTCTCCTCCAGCGTAAAAAATATAATCAAGAAACAAATGTCAGACATAAAGTTGCAATTTCTCATTTTATTTTGAAATCAAGTTGGATTTCCGGTTTTACTCCCTTTCTGCTTTCACTGGAGGCAGGTGCGGATTACAGTTGGTGACGCAGCAGATTATTTGTTGTCAGGCCAATCATCCGATTACTTACACGCGACGCTCACAGGTCACATGACCGCACATACTGGGAGCTTACAGGACACTGGTATAACTGGGAAGGTTTTTTTCTGAATAAATGCAGACGCCTGAATATTTAATTACCGTGCAGCCCTCTGTCCTCACACTGATGCGTTACATGAAAATTTTTGTTGAATAAACAAAGTGGTGCAAGAAGTATTTATGAGAAATCATAATCTAATTTACAAAAGTTTTCATGAAGTGGTCACGATGCAGACTCAGAAACATGGTCATAATTATCTTTGGTTCATCACTCGGAGTTCAGAGCGTTAGAAGAAGAGTGGGGGCGATTTCTGCAGCGTGAACAGTTTTTGTCCTCTTGTGTGCATGTCGTGGGTGAGTCACTGAAACCCTGGCCCGCTTGGGAATGCACACTTTGGCCCTCTTAACCTATGGTCGTTTAAACACCACAGGCCACCTGAGCGTTGACTGTGTCCATCTGTTTATAACCACAGTGTATCACCTCCTGATGGCTGCTCCTAATGCACCATGTCACAAAACGCAGATCATCTTCTGCTTCTTTCGAGAACATGACGATGAGTTCACTGTGACCTCCACAGTCACCGGGCCTCCGTCACATTCACATGCACTAACTGTGTGATGCTGTCGTGTTAACATGGACCAAAATCTGAGGGGTTTCCAGCACCTTGAATCTGTGCCACGATGAATTCTGGGAAAGCAGTGTCCAACCAGAAAGGTACACATAATGATCTGGTGAGTGTACATTAGCAGATAAAAACATCCAAATAAATGGTACGAAGCACAAAGTGCAATAGTTGTGTCCAGAGTGTACTGGAGTACAAGTACTTTGAACTGTACTTCAGTAAATGTGCTGAGTTCATTTATGACTGGTCCAACTCATGATCTCATCCACCGGGCACTGCAGGGTACGTTGTGTATGGGTGTGTGTGTGTGTGTGTGTGTGTGAATGCAGTTATTCTCCAGCTGTGGAGCTGTTTGTTTTGCACTCTGCACAGATTCCAGCTGCTGTTGTAAATCTTCTCCTCGGCGTGATGTGGGATGGATGCCTGCGTCATTCAAATGTGGATTTGTCTCAATAAATGTGCAGAAAACAAGACAAACAGGAAAGCTTCGTCTTCTGAGTGAATCACACAGTTCTTCCTGCTCAACAGAGCTTCGTGCTGATTTTGAGGAAGTTGAACTGGAGTCCGTGAACATGACTAATTTATTGTGCAAGAAGAAGAAGTTAGCTGATGGCCAAATGGCTGAAAGGTATTTTGTTAAACTTGCAAACGTATATTCAAATCAAGCCAAACCGCAGTCCTAATGTTTGTGCGAACTTGACAAAAAGTCAAAGGTCTTCAGGTGCATCCTGTGAACAAGTCTTGCTCTTGACTTTGAACTTGACACTTTAAAAAACATCAAGGAGGATGGCAGGCTGTGTAAATTATTACAGTTATACTTTCTTCTTCCTTATTACAGCTAATTATGAATATCATAGAATATCAGAAGAACATATGAAAACTCTCCTTTTTACACTTTAATAATCTCAGTGTTTCAGACACTTCAGCCCATATTCTGATTTTTTATACGTTCCTATTGTGAAGAACAGTTCATTTTGGCAAATAAACTCTGTGCAGAGAGTCAGTATTTACACTGTTCACACCTCTTCTTTGTAACTTCTGCCATTCTCTGTGGGATGCAGGATATCAGCTTCTGGGCCAAGTCCTAAATGCCATAATTACCAAATGAGTTGCCTGAAAGAAAGTAACAACAGTTAACAACAAAGGTTGATTTAACAGGTTTTTAGAAGTTAACGACACTGGAAAGCAGCAGGAGATTGTGTAGGTAACTCTCTGATTACAGGAATGTTTCAGCCAGAGGTGGTCCAGAATCAATCTTAGCTTCAAGAGGAGGTGGAGCTGGTATTATCTTTATCTAGAGGCTGTGGAGGATGTTCTGACTGGCTGGAGGAGTCCAGAGGAGACTGGGAGAAAGAGCTGTGGCGTTTGAGCAGGCAGGTTCACTGCAAGTGAGTATTTCTTGGATAGCTGGTAGCTATTGTGATAACAAATTGAAGTGGCAGCAGGTTTAGACTGAGGAATGTCCACAACAGCGTGAGAAAAATCACTGGAGGCAGATAAGAGTGAAAGGTTAAGCAGGGCATGACACAAAACTTGTTCTAAGCATGAGGGTGCCGATTAGCACTATTGTAGTGACAACAATCTGACAGAGATTGAAGGCTCAACCCAGTCTTTAAATAGTGCTCACTGATGAGAAAATGAAAGGCACGTGAGAGTCCTCCAGCAGGCGGCCCCAGCGAGGCCAGCCGGCCCACAACTGCACCTGAGTAGGAGAAAAACCTCCAGATAGTGATCAGCAGTCCAAGCTCTTCACAGTTTGCTTGTCTCTGTTTTCAAGGATTGATCATTTACCAGGATTAGGCTTCCTGACCATGGATCCAATGATGTCTGATCCACTTCTCACTTATGCTCCAGGTTTGAGGCTGGCTGGTTGTCTTCCATCGTCTCTCTCCAGGTGGCTCTGGGTGCTGAAATTTCTGGCTCTGTCCTTGGGTGGGGGAGCTACTCGCCCCTTCACACTTGCAGTTCAGAGACTGCATATTTAGGAACCAACTATGGTGATGGCCCTTCATGTGATTACTTCCCATCCCTTGTCCTCGGTTTCCTTTGAGTGTTGCAAAGTAACTTTTGCTTCTTTTGTCCCGTGCAGAGCTTCGTACCCAGATAACTTGCCAGAAAAGCTTACCTGAGTTCAGCCCTTCTGCCCACTCCACTCTGCCTGCTCTCTTACAGGTACCCCCATCTTCGCGTGGACACCAATAATGGAAACAAACACACATACTGAAGCAGCCATTCTGTTTTCCCACTTACCCGCACTAACTCCTTTTTGTCAGTCTTTAGACCTTGTCAGATCGCCAGCGCTGTCTTTTTCCTATTCACATCTGTAAATGTCCATCCATCCATCCATCCATCCATCTTCCTCCGCTTATCCGGGGCCGGGTCGCGGGGGCAGCAGCCCAAACAGAGAAGCTCAGACCTCCCTCTCCCCAGCCACCTCCTCCAGCTCATCCGTGGGAACATCAAGGCGTTCCCAGGCCAGCCGAGAGATATAATCTCTCCAGCGTGTCCTGGGTCTGCCCCGGGGCCTCCTCCCGGTGGGACATGCCCGGAACACCTCACCCAGGAGGCGCCCAGGAGGCATCCTTGTCAGATGCCCAAACCACCTCAACTGGCTCCTTTCGATGTGGAGGAGCAGCGGCTCTACTCTGAGCCCCTCCCTGATGGCCGAACTTCTCACCCTATCTCTAAGGGAGAGGCCAGCCACACTTCGGAGGAAGCCCATTTCTGCCACTTGTATCTGCGATCTCGTTCTTTCGGTCACTACCCACAGCTCATGACCATAGGTGAGGGTAGGGATGTAGATCGACCGGTAAATT
>VOQK01041979.1:3304-13951 GCA_015052645.1 Benitochromis conjunctus | reverse complement strand
AGCATGTCTTTTATCCTGTCTTCTTTCTCTCACCCCAACCGGTCGCAGCAGATGGCTGCCCCTCCCTGAGCCTGGTTCTGCCGGAGGTTTCTTCCTGTTAAAAGGGAGTTTTTCCTTCCCAAGTGCTTGCTCATATGATTGTTGGGTTTTTCACTGTATGTATTATTGTAGGGTCTTACCTTACAATGTAAAGTGCCCTGAGGCGACTGTTGTTGTGATTTTATGCTATATAAATAAAACTGAATTGAATTACTATGCAGATGACACCCAGCTTTATCGATCCATGAACCCAGGCGACACACACCAATTGGTTAAACTAAACATGTGTCTTTGAGACATATAAATACCTGTATGACGTCTAATTTTTAAATGTGAATTCTGCTTCTAAATTCATATAAAAAGTCATTATTCTTGGGTAAAAATCTTTGTGTCCAACTTGATTCTTATTCTGGATGGCATTACCTTGGCCAGCAGCAAGAGCATTGAGAGGGACCATCAAGTGATCATATTTCTCCGATACAGACTTCTCTTCATTGACTCCCTGTTAAATCCAGAACTGAATCAAGAAATCCTTAACACATACATCGTGAATAATCAGGCCTAGGGCTGTGCGATATGACGAAATATATCGGATGACGAAATTAAAACATCTAGCGTTTCAAATTAAATGCTATAGTTTGCTTCGTGGTGTCGCAAAATACACTGTTTACGGCAATATTTTTTCATTGGGTACAGAGAATACCAGCACAGCCAGTGAAGATGAGGCAGAACCAGGTAGCTCCAAACAAAACAGCCAGTCAAAACAAATCAAGGACCTTATTCCTAAATGTGGGACGACCTCTGTAGTATGGACATGGTTTGGTTATGAAAAGTCTGGCACGACCCAGAAAACTGTACCATGCAAATTATGCTGCAAACCGGTCCCCACTACAGACTCAAACACGACAAACCTCTTCTACCACCTACGCAAGAATCACGTGAAAGAGTATGGAGAGACTGATCGGATGAGAAGCAAAAAAAGAGCCATTAGGTGCTGAAAATAACCCTTAGAACAGGCTTTTCCCCACAGCATGCCATGTAAATAAATACTCTCAAATGGCAGCCGTTACAACTTATACCTAAAAATACATAGTTTCATGCATCTGTCAAAACACTCGACTCCAGGTATTCGACACCCAGCTGAAAACACTTCACACAAGTCGAGTTGCCAAGAAACTGAATTGACAGAAAAAGCACTATTTTGTGATCCCAAAAAGTTGATTGTGTTCATCTGGACGTAGCGTTTTCAGTGGGAGAAACGTTTCGTCACTCATCCAAGTGACTTCTTAAGTCTCAGCTGACTGCAGGTTTTCCCGTCTTATAAACAGTTCATTTGCATAATGGCTGAAACTAGCACCACTGAAGGAACAATGGGCTGGACAAAAACTATTTTGTGATATATATTGTTACCGGGATGAGAAGTGTCCTATATTGGGATATGAGATTTGGTCATATCGCACAGCTCTACATGGTACCCATACTTATACACAGTTTATGGTTTCAGTATTAAGTCTCTGTTGTTGTTAGAGTAGAGTTTAGGAGAAAGAAGAGACTCTGATACTGACAGTGTTTGAGGTTTCAGTCATTGTGGCCTGAGGTTTTCGCTGCTGCATTAGCTCAGTTCTACGATGTGTATTCCTCTTGGGTATATGGCATAATGATGCAGCATCTGTTCGGTAAGCCTGAAAAGAAAGCTGCATCAGTGCCAACATAGCAAAATTTAAACCCACGAAGCACTGTCTTCTTATATGTTTATGGCCAAATATTTATTGATCAGCGATGAATCAGGGAGTAGAAGTTACTTATATCTGTTGTTTTTCTGCTGATTGTCTTAGATTTTCCCGGAGAGCGCTAATTTTAACTAAATAAACTGCAATTCTCATTATCTCAGGATAAAATAAGGACTGTTTCCTGTATGGATGCTCATGGATTCGCCACAGTGTTGACTTGGGGATTTGGAAAGTACAAAGGAAAAACCCTAAAAGGTTGAATCTGTTCATCTGGACGTAGCGTTTTTAGTAGGAGGCCGCTACGTTTCGTCACTCATCCAAGTGACTTCTTCAGTCACTTGGATTGCTTTAATGAAAAGGAATTAAAGCAACAGGAACAGAGCTGTTCTCCTCTGGATGATGAATCCCTTATCTATCTCTCCTTCTGTTCATCCTTCCATCCACCACCTCATCATCCTCTCTTGTAGATTACCTCTGTCCTCTGAGCCGTTCACTGGATCATTAATCACAGCGAGAATGTGATCATGATCCATTCTTTTGAAGCAAAGCACTTTTCAAAGTTGAAAAAAAAAATCTGTAGATAAAAAAACAACAACTTCTTTTGTGTCATTTTGTCAATTTTTCTTTAATGATATATTCTGTACTTATTCACAGAAAACATCATCATTAGTGCGCTAGTGTTTTTAAAAAAAAAATCACTCATGGCTGCTTAGCTGGGTTTCTTTGGAAGTGCATGGGCTCCATTGAGTTTTGACTTAGCTGTACTATGCATGGACCCCGCAGGAAGAATCCTTCTAATTTAGGTAAGCCCCAGGCTTTTTCTATTGCTCCTCCATCATTCTCACTTAAACTAAGAAACATCTCAACATTGAATTGGATCTAAAGTTTGCACAGACGTTTGGGGGCACCGACACTTCAGGTTCGTTGTATTGCTTTCAGTTTTACTTTGTGATTAATATTAATTAGAAAAGGTTACCTTACCTTTTCTGCTGCATTGAAGAAGGTAAACATTGTAAACTTTATACCAGCCGCAGACAGGAGCACAAGCAGCGTCTGAAGCACTCCGAGCTAAGAACAGATTCTCAGCAGCTTCACATTTGGAGACACAGTCCTCTCCTGATGATGGTGGCTGAAGGAATCTGCACAACACTTCAGCAGATGAAGTCCATCTCCTTTGTCAGCAGTTTAGACATTGAAGAAGGAAGGAAGAGAAGATCCATCTGAAGCAACTCTGAAGTGGCAGAGAGAGCCTGGTGCTGAAGAAACCCATGGAGTCAGGGTAGCCTGAGGTCTGATCAACCCCAGTATAGTCACCTGGAGGAGGGTTCATGCTCAAAGACTCAAAACATCTGATGACCCCAGCAGTAACACTGAAGATGTGTCCAGACTGAGACATCAGATGATGTATGATTATCAGCATTTGATTGTGACCTTTGCGATTCCTCATTTTGTTTGACAAGATTTTTTTGGACTGAATTAAAAGCAGACATACAGTGTTTTCCTGGCTGGAAATGGGCTTTTGGGGTATGACTATGCACTGAAATACAAATTTGTTTGTTTATTGTTAAAGTAATAAGTCTGTGGCTTATGTAAGTCTATGCACTTTCCTGTCATATCTGGCCATTTACTCAAAATATGTTTGAGTAGATGTAAATCCTTTAGACCAAAGACAACATCGTTTGTATGCATGAACGCTACCATTTTTTTTAATGCACGAATAGCCCTGCACATACAGTCATACAGTCAAAATTATGGGCACCCCTGGAATTTTACCAGACAATTAAACAATGTTGTTGCAATTACAAATGTTTTGGTATACACATGTTTTTTTTTCCCTTTATGTGCAGTGGATCAACACAAAAACAGAAGAAAAAGCCAGTGTTTCACAGAAAACTCAAAAACTGGGCTGGACAAAATTATTGGCACACTCAACTTAATATTTGGCTCCACGCCCTTTGGAAAAAATAACTGTAATTGCTTCAATCGCTTTCTACAGTGCTACAGTGCCATGTGTTATGAACTGCTTGATTATGTTGCGCACCGTGTGCAAAGGAACACGAGGATCTCTGGAGATGGACTTGTAGCCTTGAGATTGTTGATATTTTTCCACACTTTTTGTTCTCAAGTCCTCAGACACTTTTCTGCTCTTCTTTCTGTTCTCCATGCTTAGTGTGGCACACTCAGACACACTACAGAAAGGTTGAGTGAACTTTTCTCCATTTTAACTGGCTTCAGCTGTGATTGCTATATTGCCAGCACATGTTTCTTGTCAAAGGTGAGTTCAAATGAGCATCATGTGCTTGACATAAAACAATTTACCCACAATTTTAAAAAGGTGCCAATAATTTTGTCCAGCCCATTTTTGGAATTTTGTGTGAAACACTGACAAGTCTGGCTTTTTCCCCCTGTTTTTTTGTGTTGATCCACTGCACATGAAGAAAATAAACATGTTTATACCAAAACATTTGTAATTGTAACAATTTTCTGGGAGAAATGGTGGATTTTCTGGAAAAATTGCAGAGGTGCCAATAATTTAGGCCATGACTGTAACATGACATACTGTGCACACACACACTGAGTCCAGACAGTGAGCATCCCATGTATCTGCATGACTTTATACAGTATTTATTAATGGTCAGTTGAACTAAAATGCATCACTGTGGATGTTTTGTCTCTTTGGTCTGCACGTATAAAGATGGCTCAAGCCAGCAAGAGGGAGCTGGTGGATCATGGGGTGGGGAGTGTGGGATTGTGGTGTTGGGCTAGAGAGCTTAGCATGCTGCAGACATGTTTGAGATATGTTGGCTATGATATTGTAATCTGCTCACTTAGCCTTTGAGGTCAGACAGCCATCTGTGGTCTCAGACAGAGAAGCTACATATGGGTGGTTACAGTGAGGGCTCCCCCTCCATAAGGGATTAGTAATGGATGCATAAATGATGGGTGAAGGAATTGGTCAATTTATATATAAAAAAAAAAAAAGACGTCTGGAGAAATTAGCAATTAAACAACAAAAAGGATGAGCAGGTGATACTAGCAACCCTAAATGATGAAAAGGCACAATAGGGGTGTGTAAACTGTAAGTAGTTGATTGGTCTCATGTGCTGATCTGTGTTCATGTACGCATCCTTTTCCATTTCAGTTGTTCTTTTTATTTTTTTTCCATCACTGAAAGCTACTTTTCTCAGTTTAGGCATCAGAACTACTCGGTTACGGTTAGAAAACACAACTGTTGGTGCTCTCTGTTCTCCTCTGATTACACTCTAAAGTCATGCTGACAGTTTTGACAAATTGCCTTCTTTCTGACTGCTTTACCAAAGCCATTCACAGCAGCTTATATACCATTTATAAATAGTACAGTATTCTCTTAAGCAGGTAATGATAAACTCTAATTAAGCCCTGCATTAATTAGTGTGACACACAAGTGAATAGTGAATCAATTAGCAAATGAAGGAATTAGTGCAGTAAGATGTCATGGGAGTCCGCTAAGATAATGAGAGAAATTTAAACACAAATTGAAAGAGCTGACACTGATGTTCCAAGCTCAGCAGTGAATATAAGACTTCTTTGATTTGATAGTTCTGTGTTTAACAGTAAATTAAATCTCTTTAGGTGCTCGTACCTCTGCTCTGCCCCTGGACTGCTGTTCATCAAAGTGTGCTGAGTAACAAAACAAGGAGTGCTGTAACTCTGCATCGGGAATTAGTTAAATGGATTTCATCTGTCAGTTCATTTAATTTTAATTATTTGCTCGCTGGTTTTTAATAGCTTTTATTTTTTTGAGCATCTGTAATTTTTTTTTTTCACTCACCGTATAAGAGCAGATGGTGTCCAGATGTTCAGAGCAGAGGACAGACAGCTGACAAGTTGTAATTGCAGCAAAATCTTCATTACAAGTTTTATTCCATCTGAGCCAGAAATGTGGACTTCAAACATGTGAAAATCACACTTTGTGTGTTTGTGTGTGTCTGTCAGAAAAGCTTTAATTCATATATTTCTATTTTTCCACCCTTTGTTTAGATTATGTTTGATTTGTTTCCTTAAATTCTGTTTTCTTGACATATTTTCTCAGAACGCTATTAATCAGTGACAGTTTCACACTAAGCTGCCGCTCCAGTGTGATTAACTGCAGTGGTACATTCTAGTATATCTCCAGTGTTTGCTTTCTTCCCTGTAGCCCTTCTGGCCAGCTGTGATGCCTTAAGGCTGGGTTCTTCCCACCGTGTCATTCCCCTCAACGCTCCAGCAGCTCATCTCTCCAGTCCAGCCAAGTCAAGTTTCATCCAGGAGTTAGTGAGAACCAAACGCCATTTGGTCCAGGAGTTAGTGCGAGCCCAGCCTCATTTGGTTCACGACATGGGCTGGCCGGAGATACATGAAACGTCTCGCTCACAGGCTAAGACTGAGTCAGCGAACTCATCTCAGTTAAACGCACCACCCTCTGCGAGTCAGGTAGCAAGAGCTCATGCAGCTGTGGATGACAACCTGGATGTGGAAGACGAGATGGAGGTGAGGGCACACTACTCAGAATTTGTGTTTTGTAACAGATTAACAAACTAAAACTAAAATGGCAATTTAGTTTGGCCATTTTGTCTTTGCTTATGTGAAAAGAATCTCTCCTTTTCATTTCTTGCAGTATGTTTTTTAAGTCTTGCACAAATAATTACAACGTGAAAAACACGGAGGCACCGCTGCTGCTCTTTTGAATTAGACTCGGTAGGAGCAGAAATCGTGTCCATAACAACATGAAATAATGATGAGTCATTCCTTTGATCATTCTGAGCCCAGCTTTTTTATTTATTTATTTTGTTTAAAGCCAGTTAATCATCATTATTAAACCTGAAACCCTGAATTTTTGTACAAAGAGTATTTTTGGAACAGAGGAAGAGAGGCTGAAAGGATAAATAGTTTGGAAAAGCTCTGAAACAATGCTGTACCCTTTCTTTCATTTAAGAAATGTTTATGCCTAGTTCTTGTCTAATTTTGTCTGCTCATGTGGTTATTCTGCAGCTGATCGTTTATTAGTTTGTTTCAGTCTGTCTGTATATCTGACCGAATATTTGTCTGCTTTCAGCGTATGGTTCATCTGGCAGTTCCACAAGATGCAGAAGGCTACACGGTAAATCCAGACTTTACTGACCCAGAGGCGGAGCTTCTCAGCAGGCCAGGAGCTGGTGATTCTTCCCAGGAAGCTTCTGGGTTCTATGGAACAGATATGGAGGACAGAGACAGAGGAGAAGAGGGCCCAGAGGACCGAGAGAGAAGAGGAGGAGAAGATGAGTGGGAGAAAGAGGCAGGGGAGGAAAATGAGAGAAAGGGGAAAGAGGAAGAAGAGAATGGAGGAGCGAGAGACGATCAACATGTTTTGGATGCCTTTGAGGTCAACCACACAACACCAGATCTCGATGCTCTGATTGGTTAGTAAAAATCGTTTCCCTTATTTAAAAAAAACACATCCTCGTGCAGCTACTTCGTGTTTGGGATTCAGTTCTCTAACAAAGGCTGCTGTCATTCAGCAGGAAGTTGCATCTTCAGAGACCTTTTTTGTTATGCCACAGATGTCTGGGACCAAATGTTTGCCTGGGAGAAAAACTAATTTAAATCAACATTTTTACAGACTGTGCTGCTCCACTTTGGTGGGCAACCATTACGTCTGTATCGCAAGCTGTTGTGGGAAGTGAGTTATGATATTGGTTCTTAAATATTGATTTAAGGGTAAACATTCAGTCGGGGTATATAGAAATGTGGGAAAGTACCAAAGCACCTGAAGATACAACCAACTGCTGGAGAAGAAAAGATAAAAGCATAGACTGTATGTAAAAGATGGGCATAGTTTCTGGGTCTAGAAGAGATTTTTTTTCAGGTTAACTTCCTTCCTTTCTTTTCTAATTGACTACTATTAAATTCTCTCCTCATATTCAAAGTCAGATTTGCAAAGTTCTTATATAAAAATCAAAAACCAGCTGAATTAATTTTGCTCCTTTAGGATTTGACAGCTTATCACAGGAGATGGTTCTGTATCTCCTGTGAGTCTTTGATAAGCTGTCAAATCCTCATCACTACAGACAGAGGAATCAAAGAAAAAACACGTGTTTCTGACATGTCTCAATGTGTCACACAGGCTACAGTCCATCTTTAAACCCCTCCAGCTCCAAGCAGCCCAGCATCTCCGTCCCGGCCGAGGGAGCTGATTCTGGGCCACAGGAGCATCGTGGATCCCCCGTACTGGAGGTGAGGATAGAAAAATGAAGCCATTTAACCCTATCTGTGTGAATGTAACTCAGACTGGTTATTAAGCAGGGTGGTCACCACCATTAAATTAATCACTTAAGTAAAATTACAGATTCAGGACAAGCAACAAAACAAGGACTAATGTGATATCTGCTGTATAGGTGGGTCCTTTAGAGAAAGAGCTGTGGGAAGCAGAGGGGGAGGAAGACGTCCTTTCTAGTGGATATGGATGCCTTCGCTCCTCCATCACTACCACTGCTACCACATCAAGTGCTGCTGGAGACGCTGTAGGAACAGCCTCCCCAGAGACCGACACTGGCACAGACTTTGGGCTGCTGGGAAGTTATACAAAAGGTGCGCTAAAGCAGTTTCCTCGTTTTATGTTGTTCCCTGTTCCCCTGTGAGATATGAATGTTTGTTTCTGTAATGTTCTTTTATTTATGTACCCTTGTGTTTTGTATTTTCTGTTTACATGAGATACAATGTTTGTGCTACATCGGACATTTCAAGAAATCCAGTTTTCGCCCTTTCCTGAGATATACAGTCCTGATCAAAAGTTTAAGAACACTTGAAAAATGTGAAAAATCATATTTTGCATTGTTGGATCTTAACAAGGTTCTAAGTAGAGCTTCAACATACAACGAGAAGAAATGGGAGTGAGACAAAACATTTTTTGAGCAGGCAATTTATTGAATGGTAAATGGCCTGCATTTGTATAGCGCTTTACACTACAATCAGTCATTCACCCATTTACACACTGGTGATGGCAAGCTACATTGTAGCCACAGCTGCCCTGAGGCGCACTGACAGAGGCGAGGCTGCCGGACACTGGCGCCACCGGGCCCTCTGACCATCACCAGTAGGCAAACATGGGGTTAGTATCTTGCCCAAGGATACTTGGCATGTAGACTGGAGGAGCCTGGGATCGAACCACCGACCTTCCGGTGAGGAGGTGACCTGCTCTACCACCTGAGCTACAGCCACCCCACAATGCTTAAAGTGAAACAGACTGTTTTACAGCTGATCAAAAGTTTAGGACCACGTGTCAAATCTGTGCAAAAATGTGGATTCACACTGTCATGACGTTCTGATGGCAAAGGCAAAAAAACGTTCCCTTTTTGAACGTGGTCGGGTTGTTAAACTGCATAAGCTGGGTCTCTCGTAGCACATCGCTACTTAGGTGGGACGCAGTAAGACAGTCATTTGGAATTTCTTAAATGATCCAGAGGGTTATGGGACAAAAAAGTCAAGTGTTACTGGTGCAAGCTGCAGCCCCATAGCCATCAGACGGCATCTGAGACTGAAGTGCTCACCCACTCACCTCATGGAAACACTCGCATCAAGCATGCTGCAATAAATTTCTGAAGTGATCAACAACAACGGTGGAGCTACTCATTACTGAGTTCATGTTTGAAACTTTGATTTCTGTTTTGGGGGGTTTACTGGGCTTTTCTGGAGGTGTGGTACTTTTTCACATAGGACTGTACTTGGTTATTGCTGTGTTTTTGGACACACAGATACTGCATTTTGAGGTACCTGTTCCAGAATTAAATTGGAGTCAAATATCCTGCAAACATAAAACAACACTTTTTTGCAACACATTGACAATCCTCTGTGGGTAATGAAGTCTGAAATCAGCGGACTTTGTGATGCTATCGCAAGCCTTTACCGAAGCTGCCTCCAGCTGTTGTTTGTTTTTGTATTTCTCTGCCTTCAGTTACGTCTTCAACCAATGAACCACAGCTCGATCGACTGAGAGACTCACACAGAGACTGAAGAATATTCTATTTCATTACTTTCAGTTGGAAAATATACAACTGCAGGCCCTTCTCACACCACATCTCACCTTTTTAAAGTCAGGAACCGAAGGGGAGATTGTGTTCCTCACTCAACTGCTGTCACTTGGGTGTGAAAACACAATCTTCTGTTTCTGTCACAGCTTTCATACTGTGTGACTGTCAGATAGCCAGATCAGCTGCAAAACCTGTAATGTCAATAACTAAACAAGTTTTAAGGTTTTGGACCAGAAGCCAGTACAGTGACAATACTGTGGAATTCAGGCAGTATATAATATGCTAAGCTTTGAGAATTTAATTCATTTTTCCTTTTTAAAGTTGTCTTTTAAATGTGCGAATGACCTCGTCTATCATTCAGTCAGATTATTTTGAAATTCAGCAGTAAAAGTGTAAGCACAAGGGGAGCTGTTAGCGGAGATTGTAAACTACCAAACTGTAAAACAGCCTTTGGTTATTTAGAAAACTGCCACCAGAAATAAAAACAAAAAAGATTTAACGCTAAGGTAAAATTATGGCTTAAACAAAAACAAATCTGCGGTCACTGAAATGGGTCTTCTGCCTTTTTTAATTGTTGTGCTTAAATATTTCTATTCATTTGTCATAGTTGCTGTTGCTATTCTTCTTCTTCTTCTTATTTTTGTTATTGGTGGTGTTTTCTGTCTGATCTTATATTTGTATTGAATAATTCCATCCATCCATCCATTCGCTTCCGCTTATCCTTTTCAGGGTCGCGGGGGGCGCTGGAGCCTATCCCAGCTGTCTTAGGGCGAGAGGCGGGGTACACCCTGGACAGGTTGCCAGTCTGTCGCAGGGCTAACACATATAGACAGACAACCATTCACACTCACAGT
>VOQK01041977.1:0-14141 GCA_015052645.1 Benitochromis conjunctus | reverse complement strand
ACTTCTATGCATTAAAAAAAAAATCAATCAAGAAAGGAAGAAATACAAACAGCGTACCTGTACCTGTAGGAAAAATGTTATCCTTGTAGCATGTGAAGTATGTCAGTGTTTTTCAAGCATGCCAAATACCACACTGGAAAGACCCTACCCTGTTAAGTTTAGTGTACTCAGGAAAGCTTGCCCAGTCCACACACCAGGCTTTACTCTGAGCTAAAAAGCACAGTGATACTGTACTATGAGTATACTGGGATAGAGGAGAGTAGGTCAAGAAGCCTTTGGCTCATGTTTACCACCAGATATTAGTTTCGCCTGAATATACTGAATTTAATTGCGGCCATAAATAATCCCCTTTGTGGTTGTGTCATGAAAGAAATCCAGTATAAAACTCTGCCAGATCAAACATGCAGCGCTTCATGCTGTGGTGATCACTTCTATCTGTTTTCTTCTATCTACATCTATTTTCTTTTGCTTATCCAATTCAGGGTTTCCAGGTTGCTGGAGCCTATCCTAGATACCATAGGGCAAGAGGTAGGGTACACCCTGGACAGATCGCCAGTCTGCCACTGGGCTAGCAGCCATTCACACCTACATCCAATTTAGAATAACCAGTAAATGCAGTGAGGTTAGGCTAGCTGGTGATTATAAATTGGATGGTAGCATATGCTGTTCTAAAACCTGTATATGCCTTTCAGCAATGATAGTGCCTTTCCAGATGTGCAAGCTGTCAATTCCCGAGGCACTGGTGATGATTTTTTCAGATCCTCAGAATCTTCTGATAATATCATGTACATGATGACATATTCAGTCTTCAGATTGCAGATTGCTAATTTGCAGATTAGTGAACCTCTGCCAATTATTAATCAAAGCATTTAATATGTTTTATATGTTCTGTTGTGAATAAAATATGGGTTCATTTATTTACTATTTTTATTTGTATTTTACATTGTCCAAACTTATTTGGAATTAGGATTGTAGCTCTATGATTCAATAAACTCAATAAAACTTAATGCAATCAAAAGGCAGTATTAAAGTACTAAATAATCATAAGTAGCCCACTACAGAATAGTCACGTACGGTAAAAGACTTTATTTAAATCGAATAGTAATGCTAATAGACAGAGATATATATTAAGTGAGCAACAGTTTCAAGGCCAGTTTATGACACTTTTCAGTTAGCTTCACTATTCAGACCTGGAGGCTACATTCATTCTTTGAAGCTTATAATTAATGCTGATCTGCTAAACACAAACGGTGGTATTATCGCGGCATGCATCTCTCTCTGTAATAATCAATGTGCAATGTTTATTAGCCTCTGACATGATACAAAATGTTTAATATCATTATATTATTAAGTTTACATTATTTGATAATTTCATAAAATAATATAAAAAAGAAATAAGTTTTAGCGCATATATGAAGCCCACATGTTTTTATTTTCATTTTTATGAACAACACCCTTGCTCCTTTGCTTCATCATATATCTGCATCATTACCGTCCGCCTCAGTCTACTGTTTTGATGTGTGAATTTAAAATACATGGGAACAGATGAGGGAAGCTTGTATTTTTTTTAATCTTTTCCTTCTAATTTACATTTCATAGAGGAAGGCTGTCAGATAAAAATCTTTCTCTGCCTGTTTAGCATTTGAATCACACAGCAGTCCTTTAAATCCTGTGTTGACCTTTGCCCTTTTCTGCTTTAACTTCCCACTTTTCTTCCCTTGTTGATGATTTTTTTTCACTTTTTGAAAAACAAGAAAAACAGGGTCAGCAACACCACATCTTTCCTGGTCTGTCATAATCAGTATCTTACAGTATCTGACTTTGATAATCAAGGACTCCCTCTACCTGGACTCCTGGTTTTATAGAGAATAACAAAACTAAAAGTAGCTAAGTGTTGAACATATTAATATATTAAAAATAACAACATATTACCCATTCAGAATTTCGATAAGAAGCAAACACTCTGTTGAAACAATCAATTAGTCACTTGATTGCTGGGTGATTAAGGGTTATATCATATGAGCCCAACTATGTTCAGCAGTGAGTCTACAGTTCGATACATGAAGAACCATTTTTGGTTTCACAGAATCAGTCCATCAAGGGTGGCTGTCAGAATAAAAGCATAAAATCAATCACTGTTTACATCCACTGTGAATAGGGAAGTGCTCTTGGGTCTGGAAGCCTTCACTGTTTGAACCAGGTAAACATCACTGAAAGCAGCAGTGTGAGACTCCTGTCTTTTTCTCATCATCACCAGAACCATTACTGTCAGGTACAGTACACAATTCTGGCAGGATGTGCTGTGTACCCTGTTCTACTAGAGCTCGCCAAAACAATGTCTATATCTGTACTTTCATTTGCAGTGTGGAAAAAAAATCACACTTAAAGAAATTTAATGTCTAGTACAAATGCGTGTATATGTTAACTGCATAAACCTCAACAATACTGCCATCAGCTGGCCAGCTGTTGGCAGTATAAACTCAAAATGTGGCGCAAAGATAGAATGAAAAAAAATGAAACTACAGGAAAAATTGGTTAAGCCATGCTAGTGATGATGTCTAAAATGCATAATATCCTCTTGTTCATTCTTAGAAAGTGGTTATATAGTGCAAAGACACCTGCCAGGAACTGTAAACCTATTCAAAGGCCATTCTTAACTGCAATTATGAAATTGCTGAAACACTCAGAAGTGCACTGAAATTTATTGAGCCATAAAATCTTTAATGACAGAATACTCTCATAGGAAGAGATTGTGAAAAGGCATGTAAGACAGCAGAAACAAGCCTACGGGTTTAAGTCCAGAGCTCTTTAAAACTTCAGAAAAGCCCTTTTCTTAAAGTGAACACAAGGACACATATTTTAGTGAACTGTAGCATTTTCTGTATCCATTTTGCGGTTGGTCTCTTTCAGGAGGTATATTTGATCATGATATGACCAATAGCCGGTCACAGCCAATAGCTGCTCCTCTCTGAGCCTGGTGCTGGTGGAGGTCTCTTCCTGTTAAAAGGGAGTTTTTCTTAGCCAACATTGCCAAATGCTTCTTGTTGACTGTCTGATTGTTGAGGTTCTCTTTCTTAAGATTGCAGGAAATTAAGTTGCAAATCAAACTGGTCTGAATTAGATTGTGCCTGTTTATCATTTTGACATAGATCTACATTATATGGGTAATTAATACAAAAAGCTTTAGTTGCACCTATAGGTGAAGAACATAAAACCCACTGTACACTACCTGGCCCTCGAAAAACCTGCAGCGTTATAGAGATCAAAAAGGACTGATTACTTCTCTTTGTTTCGGTACTGGCTGAAGGTGATTAGCTAATATTTTGAAAACATTTAAATATTACAAAGCCCATAGTATGTGGATGAGAGATTTAGCTGGTGGACCTAAAACTCACCATTTACAGAAAAGTGCAAACCAAACTCTCCTTTTCAACTTTTATTCTGTTTCAACACTTTAAATGACTGCCAAAAAAAATCACGTTGAAAAGGAAAACAATATTGCTTGGGATTGCACAGCTGAGAAGGCACTCAGGAAGGTACTACTGAAGTCACAGAGACTTTGCAGCCAACAACTTTGCTCTGCGAGCTGCTCCAGACTTCCTCTTTGCTTTAGGCCTAAGGAGGGACTGAGGGGATCCTTTTTTTCCTCCAACTTTGGCTTTGGTCCGATGCCTGGACGATTAAAACACAGACGAGCAAAGACATGTAAATATTAAATCTTACAGACATAGTAGAGTGACAAGATTTATCCCTTAACAGGAACAGATCCCTGGCTCACCTGATGAACCTGTGTGTGTGTTTGACAGAGCAGTCTTTACGTTTGTGCTCTGGGCTTCCGCAGTTAAAGCAGCCCTCCTTCCCTTCATGGGTGGTACACGGGTGGTCTGGGAGGGCACAACGGCCACAGGACTGGCAGTGCTCCCAGGCTTACAGGAAAGATATTTAAATAAATTCACAAGAAATATATGGGAAAGTAGTGACCTGAAATCATTAACTGCACACCAGTTTGTATCTGTGATTAATCTACCTACATGGTTTCACACATTTCCCACAAGTTGAGCAGTGCTTCCATTCTCGGCCATCCTGCAAACACAGAAAACACAGGCCGTGACATGTAAAGATTCAATGGAAACTTGACGTGGTGTCTTATTAGTTTAAAAATAAAATGCAGTCACACAAGTTTTATACCTTGGACGGGCAGAGGTTGCATTTAGCGCAGTGTTTGTTCAGGGATGAGACATATCTCTCACATAAAAGGCACAATCTAAAAACGAGAGGATCATTCACAAATTAAACGGTTTAAATTCAGATATGTCCAGAGTTGCTTAAATACATGCTTAAAGACAGAGAGACTTCTGACAGTGTTTGCTTCACACAACTCTTAATTTATTAACTGCACAGAAATCCTGCTTTCAAGGAAAACTTGGAGTCATGTGGTGTATGAGCTGTTGTTTTTTTCACATATAAAAATCTTGAAAATACCAAAACAAAACCCCCAAAAACCAAACAACCTCCACAACCCCATTAAAAAAAATATGAAGCTAAGGATGCTTCATGATTAAATTACAAATAACACCAATGAATTCATTCATCCATCAGTTTATCACTATCCCATTAAACCGCCTTTTTTAATTTGTGTTAAATGTGAGAAACTACACAGATTCTCTTTGGTCTCCTTAAAATAAATTATGGAAAATTCCTCTTTAATTAAACACTTTTAAATTTAGCTCATAACTTTGTCCATTTTATGGGGATGATTTTCTTACAGTCGAGAAAATAAACAGATGCTTTTTATTCTCCACAGTTAACCACAAACAAGACTTTTGTGTCAGTCTATGCTGCAAATGCTCAATTTTTGAGGTCAGCACTTTTAGTTAACATCATATCAAAAACCAATAACAATCTATTCAAATGTTTTATTACATATACTTTAAGACACTGTCATCTCCAACATCATTTTAATGGTATTTCTGAACACGTGCTAACTGAAAATAAAATCTGGGTTTGACTGAGTGAGCATGTTGTAACCTGTAACCTTCCTCTTTGGGAAGGATGATGTCTCTGGGTGAAAGATTAGTGAAGAGTCTGACAGGAGACTGTTTTCTGCCCATCTTTCCATGTTTATACAGAGGATGATTGTCATAGTCCACCTGGTATGAAAGAAAAACAAAAAATTTAAAAACTGCAACTTCATTACTCCTAGTTCTAAATCCCATAAGGGCATATTAGGGCCACACAGTGTATAAAATATGTGGGTAGGAGGTTATAAAAGTCCAAGACAAGAACTGTAAGACAAAAATCCAAAACGGTACTATATTTCTTTACTTCGGGTTAAGTTGAAAAGAAATTCCCATATGAGATGTTAGAAGATCAACAATGCCTCTTTCCAAATATAACATTAAGGCAGAAAACAACCCCCAAGCTTGTTTTATGTAAAAATTGGCCTCTGATGTGAACCAGCAACCCTGGTCTCTCTGTGCAGCTCTCCATGATACCAGCATTCAAGGACTGCCTACAGTGCAGCAATGAAAAACATAATGCATACACATTTTTTCACTCACAAGTGCTGTTTGACCACAATCACTTTGATCATACTGTCATCCCACTCAAAATGTGCGTCTAAATAATCTGGGCTATTTAAACATTATTCCTGATAACAATAAACATTAATATATTAATGATAGTTTCCTTCAAAGTGTTTTTGTCTGATCATTTTTGAATTACATTTGAAGAACTCTGAAACAGTTTTAAGAAAAATATAATTATTGTAGATGTCTGTCTCAAAGTGAAATATTCACATTTAAGGAAGTGACTACAGTATCTATTAATGCCATGCAACACAATTGAGGGTCTTACATTTTGATGACATTGCATGAGTGCAAAGTTATTACTGATTGCATGATTCGTGTTTGGTTTGTTTTTTGTGTCATACCTTTATACAGTCGCCAAGTCTTACAGCCAGCTGTTGATCTTCTTTTAAGAGTTTTTATGGGTTATGGATCCCAGGTTTTGAAATACCTTTTATTTACTTTTGTGGCTGTACTATACCACTGTAAAGTCCACTGAAATATCTAATAAATAAAGTAAGCCCAAGGATCTAGGGAAAGTGGAGCACTGATAGGAAGCAAAGCCTTGATTCAGTTTGTAGTCTAACAACAGTAACTCATGTGTGAGTCACCATGCTGCAACTGAATCAGGTGCCAAAGACAAGTTTTAAATGAACACGTTTTAAATAACTTCAATTTAAGAATCATAAAGTGTTCTTTTCCTCCCAAAACCTTCCCCATCCTGAACTTGAACTTGCACATTACTGTATTTGCTCTGCATAAGTCTTTAGTCACTCCTCATTAGTGTATGTCTTACTTCCAAGGAAGCAGCCTTTGTTGTAATTAGGTCTTGAGCAATAGTTCTTCCGGCTTTCTAGAGAACTATTGCTCGGATGTTTGTTTTGTTTTTTAGACACTGGCTACTTTTTCACTCATGTCTGCATTAGTGTTGCGCCTATGTCACATTTCCTTTATAAGCATAAAAAATAAGGGGTGGGGTACGAGTCAATGGAATTTTTCAGAGCAAAATTCAACATAATTATGAGTGTCTATGCCAGTAAATATTACAGTGCATTATTTAATGTTATTAGTTTAGAAAAACCTAAAGCTAAATGTATGCAGATAGTAATATTAGCTGATGACTCAAAACTGTTGCCCTGCTGTTACCTGGTAGTCCAACATACTGAATGATGGAAAACACTCCAGTATCCGAGGCTCAAAGAAGTATGGGAAGATCCAGATCATAGGCATGTTAGCATTACTGCTGTCTGCACACACAAACACATCATGCATGTTACAGTCAAACACAGACCTTCTTCATTTGAAATAATAAATCTAATAGTAACAGAAATGTCTCTTTCCTTGAGCCATGCAATGACTTGTTGGTATTATAACTTATATATAAGTTATAATAGCAACTCAAGCCAACCACTACTCAAATCTACAGTTTTAGCCTCTTTTAGCTTGTTTTGCTGTTGTAGTCTATACAATTTAAAGTCTTACACTTCTCAACCAGCGTCTTTTCCAGCAGCTTCTGAATGTATCTTAATGCTGCTCCACTTGTGGATGTCTGTCAACATGTTAGCCATATCAACTTTAAATTATGATAACATTTTAGCATAACGTTTTGTGGTTGCAACCTGTACCGATTACAAAAAAACACAACTCATAAATATAAAAAGAAACACTTAATTTTGAAAGTTCCACAGAAGTGCTGACCAGAGCTCTGCAACTTCTTCCATGTGTGAGATAGCAGAGAGAAACTGTTGGCCAGGGGCTTCACCAGACCACCAAACGGAGGGTCAGCTACCATTGCCACCTTCTCTCTGTCAGAGTCTCTGAGGAAGTTCTTCAGGGTTGAACTGGACAACTGATAAGAGAGCAGGCTTCATCAAACTCAGCTGTTGATGGAAAGCTTGACTGAACACAGAAGGACATAAGCTTAACTCCTACCTCTCCACCAAAGAAGTGATGGTTAAACATGTTGTAATGACAGAACTCATCTCGACTGTAGAACTGAGCATACCTGAAACAGAAAGAATTATTTAAAACTTTTTATTATACAATAGACTGTTCAGTGCTTCCAGACGCTGGTAAAAAAAAAAAAAAAAGAACAAGTTTGAGCCTATCGACGACCGGTATACAGCACATTAGGTAACAACACAGCAGGAAAGGATAAGGTGTCTGACTATGTGCTGCAGGCTGAAGCTTGTTACCCAGGAATATACCCACCCTGCGCAATCTTTACAGAAACGAACAGCATAGAAAGCGCAGAGAACTCAGGTAAGGACTTCTTAAAACAGCATTATTCATAATGGTTAAAGAATTTCCTTTAGTCCAGATATGCTGCCTCTATAATGCAGAAGTTATCACACAGTACACAACAAAATAGGCTTGTCTCTTTGAAACTTGAATAATAATAAAAACAAAACAAAACAGTGGATTAAATTATTATTATTTTTAATTAAATTATTACAGTAGATCGGACTCGCAACTCTGTTGTGGAATAGATTTTTGCAAAAGGCTTGGCATGAACTGACCCTGAATAATTAATTTACTCCATACACACACACACAAACATACACATATACACAGCAGAAGCTAATACCAAGAAAGTGCTTTAAAAAAAGGTAAATGAGAGAATGGCTTATGTAGAAATGTTTTTATTGTTTTGTTCAGTCAGAAATGGCAGAAAGAGAGTCGTGTTCCCTCGGTAATGGAAAGTCAACAGCTGTTTACAGTAATCTTTTAGCGCCCTCTGAAGGCATCCACAGCCTACTGCAAGACGGGCTGAGCTTCACTCCACTGGACGCCAGCAGTGACAGGACAATTCAACCTTTTTCTCGTTCACCCAAACTACAGCGTAAGGCTGCCAAAGCTGCACAACCCTCTCAGGTACAGATGTGTTTTGATTGGCTGGAACATACACCAATCAGCTACAGCATAAAAACTAGCTGCCAAATATTAATAAGTCGCTCTAGTGCTGCCAAAAGAGTTTGTCCTCCAAAGCCAAATGATCTGCTGCAATCTCCATAAATCAGGCTTGTGGAGTAACATCATGTATGGTGCTCAGCTGGACTGACTCAAGGTTGCTGCCCTGGGGTCTTTGTCAAGTTCCTGTAGCTGTTCCTAAGCAGCTTTTGTGGTGTGGTATAGATCGTCCAGGGTGTTTATGTGGGTGACTTCTATGCATGAATTTAAGTCTCGTCAATCAAACAATTGCACAAAGTATTTACACTATGATTTTTTTTTTTTTTAAACACAGACTTTACAGATTTTAACAATATCTATGCATGTGTCATAAGCCATAATGACTGTGACCTAATCAAGTCAAAGCTGTGCATTTTCTCTCTGTAAAAGTTTTCTTCATTATTAGGCTCAGCAATTAGCAGCCAACAAAAGAAAATACTGTCATATAAATATCAGTGTAGTGTAGAACTCTTTAAAGCTTTTGAAGAACAACGAACTGATTAACAAATATGATAGAATAGATAGAGCGTAGAATTATCAGGTGCCAAAGCACACAGTTTTCATAATGGATTAATTATCAGATCATTTATGATGCAAAAAGTGTCCTGTTGTTTGCAGGAGCAGTTATCCAGACGTAGCCAGGAGCTGCAGACTGAGACATCCAAGACTGAGGCGCACATCCAGTCTCTGAAGAAACGCAAGGCCAATCTCTC
Source organism: Benitochromis conjunctus (assembly GCA_015052645.1). Classification (NCBI taxonomy): domain Eukaryota; kingdom Metazoa; phylum Chordata; class Actinopteri; order Cichliformes; family Cichlidae; genus Benitochromis; species Benitochromis conjunctus. Next base: position 4,912 of record VOQK01041977.1, on the reverse strand, counting down.
TGTAAGTAAAAAACCTAAAACTACCAGCACTGAAAAATTACCTAACACATTTCTGACCACCAAGTGCAAGGACTGCAAACAGAGCAATGACATATAATAAATCCTTAATAACATGTCCTCTCAATCACGCGCCTTCCTGAAGAGGACCACAGAGGTCAGGAAGCAGCAGGTTCGAGAGCACTTTGAGAACATGCGGTGCATTTTGAAGCAGGATGAACAGGTGATCCTGGAATCTCTGGAGCTGGACCTGAGGCATACAAGGACCAAGCTGGACCAGGTTCTAAAGAAGTGGGAAAACTACCTTGATCAGGTCACCAAGAGTATCAGCAGCATACAGAGAATGCTTAGTAAAAGCACCACAGCGAAGGAAGGCGAGCAGGTCTGATTTACATACAGCTCAATAACAAAGCTATAAGTAGTGTTCTTCTGTTTTAACCAGAATTTCTGTTTATGTCTCATCTCAAGGGTTACTCTGAGACTGTAAGGTAAATCGCTGCATCTTCTACGTTTGCCACTTCATCTTTGTACAGGTCCTAAATCACACCTCTGCGCCTCACTTTGATCTTTGTCACCACTCTTCCAGCCCTAAGAAGCCAGACACTTCCGAGAAGGAAATCAGGTTGAATGAAGAGAGATTTGAGAGGCTTCTGAAAACACTCTCCTCCGTCTCCAAAAACCTCAAGGCCAGGCTGCAGAGGAAGACTCTACTCTTAGGTACTAAGATGCTTACATCTCAAGCTAACTCATTTACAGCAGCAGAGTGGGTGAAGTTATTTTGGGAGCATGACAGAACAAAGTAGGCCAACCAAAGCATGCTTTATTTGGTTAAAATAACACCAAAAAAATACATATTTCTTTTTTTCTTCTGCTGCAATCTACAGTAACTGGCTGCTCCAGTATGCAAGTGACTTTCTGCTTATCCTTAGGTCCAATATGCATTGGTCTTCTCTCATTAGAAACATTCGATCAATTCCATATTGTCCATGTATGCTGTGCTCCAGTAGTCCACTTCCTGAGCAGTTTGACCTCTCCTTTTTCCCCATCATTAAATGGCATTGCGTTTTACACATTTGTCTAAGACGTGAAAGGTGCCTGATTGAGACCAGTAGCCCACAAATCTTCAAGCCAGAGTACACTGAGAGAACCCACGCAAACACAGGGAGAAGATGCAAACTCCACAACGAAAGACCCTGGCCTGATGGTGGAATTGAACTCAAGACCTTCTTGCTGTGAGGCAACAGTGTTAACCACCGTGCTGTGTTAAAACCTGTCAAATCAAATATGCTGAGCCATCTGCTACAATCACGCGTAATAATGCATTTCTGATATGAAAGGACTCTGGTACACGGTCAAGTATCCAACTGGTACCTGCTCTGATTTTGATACAAATATGGATTGCGTTTAACTATATGACTGTTTTCTTATACTGATAAAACAGTTTAGCTTTGGTACGAGCATATGAGAAACATTTCGCTGTATTAAATTTGTTTACAGTTATTCTGATAATAACAAAAGATCAAAGTCTCATTAACAAATCTTTTTCATTCTTTTCAGATTCTTTCCCCATAATGATCGACAGGCAGACTTGCCATAATCTGATCAGAGTGACATCAGAGGGGCAGGGCATGTCCTTCTCTGGCTCTGCTTGTCCAGCTCCAGAACATCCCCTCCAGTTTGATAAGGTATGCTGTGCTCTGGGGTCCTCCCCCATCACAGCAGGTCAGAGTTACTGGGAAGTTGATGTCCGCTGCTGCTCAGCCTGGGCTGTGGGTGTAGCCTATGACACCCTTGAAAGAAAGGGCAATGACAAGGGTGCCAAACTGGGCCGAAACAGGAACTCGTGGTGCATGGAGTTCCAGAACAGCAATCTGACCACTTGGCACAATGACCGGCACATATTATGTCGAGGAGTGGGGCAGACTCCAATAAGAAAGGTGGGGTGTGGGTGAATTATGATAAAGGCCAGCTGATATTTTACAATGCAAAAAACATGGTTGTCCTGCAAAAGTTCTCAGCAGCCATGACACCGGTATTTGACAGAGCTCATCACCAGTTCACTCAGCCCCTGTACCCCGCCATATGCTTCCTGAGACCACCAGACAATCAGGTCTGGCCAAACCACTTAGAGTTTTGTTACCAGAAGTTTCCGTGACACCATTATCATATTCTACATAAAGTTGTGCTTAGAAGTTTACATACGCTTCTCATTGTGATGAATGCTATAGCTTTGAACTATGTAGAATGATTGTACAGCATACAATCTTTAACGACTTAAAAAAAATAAACAGAATTCGGTTAGATTTCATTTGGAATTTTCTCTAAAAGTATACATAGAGGCTCAAATATATACATACACTCACTTAAATCTTTTAAAAGATGGCACTGAAACAGTTTTTTATAGTGTTTTTTAACTTGACAAGGCCTGTAAATATTTTGATCAATTGACTACAACTGGTAGTTTCTCTTTGCCAGCATAAAAAGGGATTTGCTTGACAGCACCTATGGAACCAATACTTTATACTTTATATCTATGTGACAAATACCTTAATGAATACTTTAAACTTGGGTTACTCTGGCCTTAATCTATAAAAATGAGGACAAGGCTTCAATAGAACACAATGAGACACCTCAATCACTCAAGAGACGAAGATTTTCTATATCCAAGCTATTGATAATTTTTAAACAATCGTGTGAAGTTTTGTATCTCTATAGGTGTTCCACACACTAACTCCTGTAATGTTGTGATATTTTACATTGGTCCTTACTACTGGCTTGCTGAACATAAGGATTCCTCTCAGGTCTGAGTATTTGGTCTTATCTGGAACACGTTTTGAATGTTGTGGAGAAAAAGATTTATTTGCTGCTTTGTACACATTGTTTAGGCAATTCTGAGGTCAACCAAATCCTTAAATTTGAGAATATTAAATTTAATAAAAAAGTGGAGTTGATGGTTCTCTTGAAGTGGGTTTATTTATTATCCTTATTGCTCTTTTTTGCAGAATGTATATTGGATGGGTGTGTGTTTTATAGCTCCTAAATTGTGGAATAAACTGCCCCTTCGCATCAGGACCTCCCCAACATTGGACTCTTTCAAAACCCGTCTGAAATCCCACTTTTATTACTTGGCTTTTAAATCAGAATGAATTTGTATTACTTTTATTTATCTTATTTCTTATTCAAATTTTCAAATTTTATGTTTCTTTTTCTTAACTTTTATCATGTCCCACTATGTTTTTATTTCTTTTGATTATCTTAATTGTACAGCACCTTGGTCAACAGCTGTTGTTTTAAATGTGCTATATACATAAATTGGACTTGACTTGACCTGAAACAATTATAAGCAAGTACATATTTGCGCTTGTATGTATACTTTTGACCTTTGAAGCCTCAACCATGAAATAATTGATAATTTCTTGAAAAGATTTATGGAGTGTTTATTTGACCTTCTGGCAATTTAAAAAAAAACATATTATTTGAACATGTGTTTTAATTTGTATCACATATGATACACTAGGTATTAGGGGTTAAATATGTATCCTCTACAATGGTTCCACCCTCAGAAAAGAGTAGATTAAAAAAAAATATTAAAATCCCCAAATTTACCCTGACAATCATGCCCATGATAAGTATATGAAAACGTCTGACCACACCTACATAACAATGTGAACCATCTAGCCCGGAGGTATTCAAGGAGGTCCAGTTAAACAAAACCAGTATTTCTCAAGTAGCCAAACGGTTGTAACAGTATCTGTATATAGTGAACAACTGGCTGTCAAGTAAAATAAAGTATTATTCCAAAGTATTTCAAGAATGACTGAACTTCAGATTTCCACAGCAATATCCTCAGAAACATAGTGGTATCTTCTCCATGAAGCTACAAACAAGCTTTCATACAAGTACCTTGAAAAGTTTCTACAAACTAAAACTTTTGTACAGCGCTTTATAGACAACATTAAATACAAGCAGCTACATAGCAGAATAGAGTGAGACATGGTAACTAAAGCTACACTACTCAACTGGCTGATGACAACTGCAGCTGGCCTTTTTTTCACTTGATGATCAGGCTGTAATGTAAAGAAACATTCTGCCAGTCCATATATGTTAGTTCAATCATTCCCCAAATCTTCTCTTATTATGAAACATTAGTAGCATCGGTTTCAAATTCCAACATGTTCTGCTCAGTGATCATTCTTTGAAATACACAAAGAAGGTGAATATTGCAGTATAAACAAACCACCCAATGCCTTGGGGCTGTAACTACAATAAGGTGAAAGCAAACATATAAAACATGTTAGATTCTGTGGAATGTAGTCCAATTCATTCTCACCTTGATTTTATATACACCAGGTATTTGCACATAGGCTATCCATGTGCAAATACCTGGAGCGCTTTATTATATACAGGAAAGCAGCAACTGATCCATCTCTAATGATAATGAATTGGACAAACTTACCTGAAGTCAATGTCCAGCAAGAGACTCTTTATTGGCTCAAGCTTTTGCTCAAGATTTCGCAGCTTGATCAGCTCCTGCAGTCTGACCCAAAAAGGCAACAATTTCATTACTAATGAAAAAGAAAAATCTGTACGTTTTTAACATTCAAAGCATTTAACTGATATCTGACTAATCAAAATATTTAGCCTTCACTATATGACAGTTACACATATTATTGAATAAAGAAACTTTATGTAGGGTTTTACCAGCTCAGGATTTGGGGCCCATATGGCCAATAAAGGCAGTGAGTCTGTTTTATTTTAGTTTTCAGAAATCAATGCATTTCTCTGTTTCTGTCTGTGCATCACAACCCAACTATGAACTAATGAAGTGCCTCGAGCGGCTGGTCAAAGGTCACATCTGCTCCCCCCTCCCTGACACACTGGACCCTCTTCAGTTCGCCTATCGGACAAACAGAGC
>VOQK01041974.1:7944-19545 GCA_015052645.1 Benitochromis conjunctus | reverse complement strand
TTAATTTCTGTGGAAAGGGAAAAGGAGACAGTTTGTTTTAAAAAAAAAAAAAACGTTGGAGAGAAGCTGTAGAAAGAAAAGAAAAAAGGGCAAATAAAAAAAGTGGAGTGGAGATTACACAGGATATTTCACTCAAGGGAAAAAAAAAAATCAGGTTTGGATATTTGGGTACTTTGGGTATGTAAACAGCAAACAAAGCCACATGGACAAAACCAATGTACTTGGTCCAAAATGGCAATAAGAAGCAAATGCCCGACTTGCCCAGAATCCTCTAACGTGCAATCAAGAAAGTGCCTGCAGCGTGCACATGTTTAGTCCAGCTGTTTGCTGCTCATTTATGCTAAAAATTAACTGAAGGGCTGGAGAGAGCGTTCACTCAGTGCAGTTTGAATTTAAGAGCAGCAAAAATATTTCAAGACAAACTAGTTTATCTATTTAGAATGATTTTTTTTCAGTTTTAGAAACAGTTATAGACAGACATTATTAATATTTTTAAAGTACAAATGTTGCTGTCTGCCCTGCAATGACTTTATAAATTGTTAAACCTTGCCGATATTGAAATCTTCCTTATAGATTAATATGATTTAAAAACACAAAGTAAAGCTGTTGCCACGATCTTGGTGTGTACTGAATGCTGGCGGAGCTTCGGCGTATAGGCCATCGGTCCAAGTTCAGGATTTACAGCAGAGCAGAAAGACAAGGACGATAGATATGCACAGTGAACATGGAGCTCTGTGGCCGCCAAGATGTCTCAGCAAATCAGGCCAAAACCCTGTGCACTTGTTATAATTGGCCATTAAAGTATCATCACAAGCACAAAAGAACATTAGTCTCCTCACTTGCCAGTGGAAAGATAGACACTCTCCTATACAGGATGAGTATTTTTAGGGAAGCTCAGAGGCCTGCAGCTTCCCTGGAGCTCCTGGGTGATGAGGCAGCTCTCTCTGCCATTGCAGCCCAGTCAGAGGCCACTAATCTGGGCTACACAGCCGAGCAGCAGACCTTGGAGCATGTCCATTTCCTCCAAATTGGACAAAGAAGCATTGTGCATACTAATGTAGCTATTAACATATCTGTGTTTTTCCCTTCATGATACCCTGTACATTTGACATGATGAATAAAATATGTGCCAGCATGCAGGTGTTTACTGTAAAGTGTATGTTGCCAGATATTCAGAGACAAACGCAAGAGTTATCGCTCTCTCTCTCTGTCTCTCTCTCTGTCTCTCTCTCTCTCTCTCACACACACACACACACAAACTCACACGCACGCACACACACACGCACGCACGCACGCACACACGCACACACACACGCACACACACACACATAACCTAAGGACAGAAGTGTCGAGCTTTGGCTGGCAGTTTGTAAAAAAAATGCAGTGCTGCTGAGTACAGAGCAACCTCAACACTTGGCCTGCCAGCATTACTGAAAAGCACCATTTAACTGTGTGTGTGCGCGCGCGCGCATGTGAGCCTATGTGTGTGTGTGCACATTCCCTGTGCACTGCTTCAGGTAGGCCAAGTCTGTAGGTGTCGATGAGTCTGCAGTTGGCTGGGCTTTAAGCTACTGTACACGTGGTGTATGTGTGTGGGCAAAATTTAAAACAAGTGTTCATTCAAGCATCATAGTGTTCTGAGGGTGTCTTGTTGATCTATCGGTCTGAACATAGAGAATGATAACAAGAATTATAAGATGTCACAAGGACAGCAGCATGCTAATCCATCTCACTCATATAAAACAACAACAACAAAACAATGTATGATTTAAGAACCCAAATGCAACGTAGCATACTGTGTTCTTGATGTTGGAGAAATGATTATCTGCCGTGTAATATTATCAGAGCAGCAAACAGCAAGAGCTGTGCTTTATATTAGCAAATTATGCTCTTATCACACCTCCTGCCCGCCGTGAATGGGACTGCAGTTTCCCCATCTCTCACAAATCACTGACACAGACCTTTGGGCACACATATTCAAATGCAAATATCTTGTATCTGAAGGCTAAAACCTCATAGATTAGTGATGCGTTCTGAGCTTATTTTAAACACCCATTTTCTGACCACAAAGCAACCGGACAGCACTGCAAAAATCTGTCGAGGTCGAACATGATAGAAGAGTTGTGCTCATCAAACCCCTCGCTGAACTCAAGGGGGTGGCAACAAACTTTTTAAGGTCAAGTATAAAGTAATACAGCCAGAGCTAACATTTATAACGCCCGTACAGTTATTATACAGATACTGGCATACTGATATGCACTGATAATCAAATAATGACATACTCATGTAGCTTTCATTTTGCTGATGTTCTCAGTTTGTGTCAAAATTTGGATAGAAACGTGTCTCCTAGGTGTTTTAACATGACTACAGCCAGAGGAACAATAACCTACCACATCTACATTGTAGATGGAAATTTGGACAATCAGCATTCTCCATGAAGACTTGTCATCAATTAAAATCACAATGATTACATTGATTATGTAAGAGGAAAATTATAAAATCTTTTACATTAAAGGTCAACGGTTGGTTAAAGGTAAATCAGAGCTGTAGTCATTCTAATTATTAATCATTTTAATGTCTCTCTCGCTCTCACTCTGTCTGTCTCATGCTGTATTTTACGCTGTGTATTTCTTGTAGTCTTGTATTTATAGTTTATGATGGTTTATGATGTAATTGAAAGTTGTAAATTCTGTTTGTGCATTGTGACTGTAAAAGTCACAACAATGGACAAAGTTTGGGAATTAACAATTGCTATAAGCTCGCTGTGCAGCACACTAGTTAAAGGCTCAATAATGGAACTAAGTTGAACTGTACTGTCCCTTTTAAATCAAAAAAAGGAAATGTAACCCTTCTTTGTGGTTACAACTACATATATACCTCTCACATTCATTAAACTGCACAAAAAAACTAAATGGCTAGTCGTTTTTAGTACATGAACCCTGTGTTGTCTCTTTCACTCTCATGAGAAGCCCATTTTAAACCACAGATGTGTTGTGGCTTGTACAACTAGGAGTCCTCCCCTCCCCTGCTGCAAGAAAGAACAACCAGGCTAGGAAGGAACTACTGAGAGACAGATGGACAAAGACCAGACGCAGACACAAACGTACCATCAGGGCCTGGAGAGCACCAAGGGGATGAATGAGGCTCACATTTAATTATCTACCCAATGCTCTCAGTGTAGTGTCATTGCATAGAACAGAAGGGACAGAGCAACATAAACTGGCAGTCTTCAGAGGAGGAGCGAGTTTCAGGTTTTTGCCTCTTTATGATGGAGATGTAATGAATTCAGCTGAACAAAGGTGAGCTAAAGCCAGAGTTTGATGTTAGGTGGAGCCGACGCTTTTGTTTGGATAAATTTGTCACCATGGAAGGAATATATTAATGTTGATTTTAATAGCAGGGATTGCGCATACAGTGCTTTAAAGCTAAATGTTGAGTTAGTTACTGAGTTGTATTACTGTCGCCTTCCCATCCTATCAGCAGTCCGGCCATTCTCCTCTGACTTGTGGCATCAACAAGGCATTTTCACCCAGAGAACTGCTGCTCACTTGATATTTTCTCTTTTTCAGACCATTCTCTGTAAACTCTAGAGATTGTTGAAGGAAAGCTCCAGCAGATCAGCATTTTCTGAATTACTCAGACCACCCTGTCTAGTATCTTTTTTCCCCATTTCTCACTTTGAATTTCAGCAGGTTGTCTTGACCAGGTTTGCACTGAGTTGTGGCCACGTGATTGGCTGATTAGATATAAAGTGCTGATGAGTGTATAATACTGTTTTTAGTTTTATCGACCAATCAAAGCACAAGTGAAATCAGTGTTTTTAAAAGTTTGCAAGAAGCACTGCATCCATTGCCCACAACAACACACCTCCAGCTCACTATCACTGACTGTTTTCCAGCAGATAATTCAGATTGCTGTAAAACTCAGTGTTGACAGTATCAACCGGGGCAACAAATTCAAGGTGAAAAAAACCTATGTTTAAAAAAAAGATTAAAATTACAAGAAATTTAACAAAGATTTCTGAGTAGGAAACTGTAGAAGATAGAAATAAAAACTGCTGCTGTGTTATCAGGAGACGTGGCCATTCTTCATTCTTCACAGAAAAAAGTTATGTCAGCTTGTTCCCGCTGAAGTTTGAGCTCAAACCACAGAGCACATAGTGCAAGTGGTCACAACAGGGATTCCCAAGAGCAAGCAACAACAACAAAAAGAAGCTGCGCTCAAACCCATCTGGAGGAGGAAATGTTGTATCCGACTGTTACATTTGTCTTGATCCTGTGTTGCTGGGACGGTGCATATCTACACTGTGTTTTGAGGGAATATTTTGAGTGAAAACTGACCTTAAAAACAAGTAATGTTTTTAACTGTCCTTGTGACGGTCATTGATTTTTCAGTCAGAGCTGCATTGATGAAAGTCTATTTTTTGACTGATCTTCATTTGCACTGTGTCTAACAAAAAAACATTCTCTGTGGTCTTGAATGCATAAGTAGCTCTGGGACAATATGTTCATTGTCCGAAAGGTCAAAGTACAAGCAAGTAACTTTTTGATACAGGATTTGACGGCTTACACGAGCCCACCTGAATAGATGTCATAAATCCCCCTTCTGTTCAGTCTTTGAACCATGACTGTATGTCACCTTATTCTTTCTTTTTCTTTCTTTTTTGCTTTCTTTCTTGCTTTCTTTCTTCTGTTGCTGCATGAATAGATCTCTTTCTTGAGGACACTTGAACAGCAAGGTCACTGCAACTGAGGCAGAACCACGAGTGGGTTGGGACAGGAACAGGCTCATTCAATTCAAAAAGATCCTCCTGCTGAGGCTGCTCAATGGTCCGTCAGGCTGTCTACATCCAGCATCTGTCAACATAATTTTGCACCCTTCAAGTGCCCCCACCACACCCTCACATTTATATATAAAAATATACGCACAATATACGTCTTTTTAACACATATTAATACATTATATCTTTATTTCACATTATTAAGAACATGTTCATGGCATATTCTAAATGACCATATTCTGCAGTTATAGTAGTGGCAGTAGTAGTACATGTTTCATTCTTTCGCACCATTAATGAGAATGCTGGTTTTGTAACTAACCTGTTTATTTACAAACCTGCTCCCTCCAAGGTTGCAGAGAACTTCTCAGTTTTTAACTTGACATGTATTTTCTCCCATTTTCCACCATGATGTCAGAAACACTTACTGTGGGTGTTATCGCTCTCGCTGAACATCTCTGGAGTAGATCTTCTCTTGGTGGCCTTGGGCACTCGTAACAGTTGTAGCTTTGTGATTTGTTACATAGGAACAGACTCGACAATGTCTTATTAATGGTGGTCCTGCCAACTCATAAGGCCCACACTGATCACAGTATATTAGGATCAAAGTCAATGTACAACAGCTTTCTTGATGAAAATCTTTCAGTTAATAGCTTAAATGTGGTCGAAGACGGTCATGTAGAAAAGAGCGTTAAAAAGAGACAGACACTAAATTGGTAGATAGAGAGATTCAGTAACCACTGAGCTATAGTAGCTGCAGTAGTGACTAGAAGAACTTAAAGACTATTGAACAGATACTTTGCCTCAATATACGTGAGTCAAGCTGATGCACTCTTAAAATACTGAAACCTTGATAAAGGTTTGAGATTTCAGAACGACAGAGTGTAGAAGTCATGTAGTCACAAGGTGAAAGGGTGACCTAGTAGAAGGCAAACACACCGCTAGTCTTCGATGAGGACATTTCCTCTTGGGTGTGTGTGTGGGGGGGGGGGGGTTCTTTATGTGAGATAAGCTCTTATGCGGGAACTGTGCATGTGTGCAAAGCAAAGTAGAGTTCAGACCATGAGCTCAGTTCACAGTGTCATTGTAGAATATGTATTATTGTAGGGTCTTTACCTTACAACATAACACATTGTGATTTGTTGCTATATAAATAAATACATATAAATAAAATTAATTGAACTGAATATTTATCCTGATGTCATTTTCTGCTTTGATAAAACAGGAGGCTTCACATCAAGCTCGCTCTGGCAGCTGCCGTTGACGTTGGAGCTGTCATTGCAAACCGGTGAAATGTTATTTCACCTTTAACTAAATTCAGCGCCCGATGGCTACTTTGACACTGTGTCAGTGGGTCCAACACTGAATCAAAATCTACATTTCCACACTCCCATTTCAGCTGAAATCATTTTTTTCATTTTATACAGCACCAGTTCAGAACAACAGTTGCCTCAAGGCCCTTTATATTGTAAGATAGGGCCTAAAATATTCAGGATAGAAGCCCAATGATCAGACGATTTAACAGGAAGACCTCCGGCAGAACCGAGCTCAGGGAGGGGCACCCATCTGATGCTACCAGTTGGAGGTTGAGAGAAAACAGAAGGGATAAAGGCGGTCGTGTAAGATCATGAACAACACACAGGACTGCATACATAAACTCACACCAAAACTAAGGAAGGTTGTTGGCATAGTGCTCTTCTTCTTATAAAAAAACACCAACCAGTCACAGTTTGGTAAGATGAGAGCACATCAGACATACAGAGGACCATTTAGCCTGAAAACAATAACCGTGTTTTGTGACATTCGTTTTTTTTTTTTCTGGTTGTTGTCAGTAAGATTTAATTAGTCTTGCCAACAGCTGCTTTTAGATTATTCTTCTGTTCCTCCTGTTGTAGGTCTGCTGTAGACAAGCGTGTGCAGAATGCCTAAAAGAAAAAACAATTTGAGCGAATCTTCGTGCTGTTTACCATATTCCAGTGTCCACCTTATTCTGGTCGCCTCACATTTATGCATGCAGACCTGACTGTAAAAAGAGACAAGTGGGCATTAAGCTGAGAGCGTGAACGTGACTGAGATGCACAACGACTGCTTTACCTCCAGAGGTAGAATTACTGTCCATTGTCTTGGAGGCCACTTGACCTTCCTTGTTGTGTTTGCAGTAGCGAGGGACAAGGTGAAATCCAATAAGAGCTTGATAAACCACGCTGCCACCTGTGCTGTGCTTTACTGTGGGTTTCTGAGAGCAGCTGTGTGTGAGATAAAGAAAGATGTGGGGTAGCTAAGTGTGCCGGTACAGAAAGCTCAATGCCCGGTGGGGGGAAAAAAATTCTCCTAGATGTTGGTATCCGTACACACATCGGTTTTCTTAACTGCTTAATCTGATATGCACGTCCTGGGCATTGGGAAGACCCTGGAGCATCTACCGTCTCACTGCAAACATTTAAAGCCCACACAGAGCTGCAACCAAGAGGTTCAGACCCATAACTTTTTGCTGTGAGCAGACTTTTTTTACAGGCAAGATTAAAATATATTATATCATAATCAGTTTAAATATCTTTTTAGATATATCTCATCTTTTCCATAACCAACACGAAAACAGTCATCCAGCCATTGGGAAACAGTCAAATGAAAGATGTAAAGTGCCAGATGCATTTTCATTTGAAAAAGTGTATTAATTGTGCATTCGTCTCAGTTGCCAGCAGGGGAAAACTAAAACTGTGCTTTAAGAAAAGCATCAAATTGCATCACAGTTTATAAAGAGACGATGCTTCTGCTCACGTGATCCATGCTTTCCTGATGGGTAACACACGACGCTGTTTCCTACGAAAACCTGACTTGTGGCCTGCAAATTGCATGTAAGTACAGGGTACCTGTGCCTTATTCACGGGACGTGTTAGAAAGTGTTACCAAAACAACATATTTTTACAGGAAGTGGTTGAAAATAGGAAACTTTCAATCATTTAACTGTTTAACTATTACTTAATTACTTTTTTGTAGGATAAAAGGCTGGGGGCATTATATAATACCCAACACTTGGTTGTCCCAGCATCTCTGCATCAGTGAGTAGCACACATTTTTCCTGTTCCTTGTTACTGCAAATTGAATGTCTTTAGTTAGCCCAGAACTTTGGCAGATTACGAAAAGGGTAACCAAAAGTGATGTACTTACATACAAAGCAAAATTGCGGTTTTACAGGTCGTACTTTGGGCTTTTCTCCCCATTTCTAGTCTTTGTGCTAAACTAAGCTAGCAGGTTCATATTTCCTGTGCACAATCGCTAAAGTGTATTTCTCATGGACGTTAGGCGCACATTTCTCTCAATCCTGCATAACAAAAAGAGTAATGTTAAAATCTGATTAAATCAGCAAGACCTACGAATTTGTTAGCAAGTCTTCTGTACTGTGCTGTCGTTCTATCAGCCTCTGCAACAAAAGACAGATCTCTGGCACGATCCCCAGACGTGCCATCGGCTTTACTGGCAGTGGAGTGTAATGTGTTTTGACTCCCTGCGTTTGCTCATAACTCAGTGTCGTTCATTGCTGAACAGTTTAAAATGCAAGTAGGCAGGGGACAAGATGAGGCATCTCTTGAAATACCGGGAAGTTGGCAGTTTTAGTCTGAAAACAGAGAAAGTTAATTTCAAAAGACAAAAACCTCAGCACCTTGTGAATTAACTGTCCGGGTTATTTATCAGCAAACCAGGCTCATCCTCAGCCAAGCTTTTGTCCTATAGGGGACATTAAACAGGCTTTCTGTTCCAAAGTGCAAAGTGGTACATTTTCAAGCTTTAGACAGGTCCACAACAGCCCATTGAGTATATGATAAATCTCTGCCAAATAAAGGAGTGTCGCTGCAGTCACTTTCCAAGGCAGCTTTACCATTCAGCAGCTACTGTTAGCGGAGTGAGAATTTTCAACTAGAAAGAAATCATTTTCTTTAGCTTATTAGCTTAATTACAATTTTAGCCGCCCCTGCCACAAGAGAAGAATGGAGCAAAAACAAACCAGATCACACAGACAAGCACAGAGGACATTAAAATATTTCATTAAGGAAATAACTGCCTGCAGTGAGACAATATTGTTGCGTGCACCATTCCCACTGCCTCAAAGCTCAACAACCTGTAGTGATGCAAGCTCGTACTTAGCTCATATGATCATGAGGCTGAGTCCACAAGGAAAAGACTCAGAAACAAAATGAAAACGTCTAAAAACAGGAGCATTGTTTCTGTTGTTACCCTTTTATGCAGCATCACTGCAACATTTCTGGGCCTATAGTCTGAACCACTGATATCAATAGCTAGTGGAGGAGCTACTGTACGACAATCACTGATGATTCATGATGCAGCCTACAGATTGTTTGTGCCATCAGTATTTGTTTGTGCTGATTACACAAACTTTTAAAATGGAAGATTATGTCAAGTCCAGTTTTCATTCTGTCCAAATGTAGCCCCATTCATAACACCAGTACCACCAGCAGCAGGGTCAATGGAAAATTCAATTCATTTCAATTGACTTTACTTCACTTCAGTTCAACATCACAACAACAGTCACCTCACGATACTTTATACTGTAAGGCAAAGGCCCTAAAACAATAAAAAGAAAAGAGCGAGGCAACAGTGGGAAGGAAAAACTCCTTGTAGCAGGCAGAAACCTCCAGCAGAACCATGCTCAGGGAGGGGAATCTATCTGCTGATCAGTTGGGGGTGAAGCGAGAGAGACAGGACAAAAGACACACTGTGGAAGAGAGCCAGAGATTAATAATAATGAATGATGGGAGGGTTCTGGGTCACCTGATCTAGCTCTAACTATAACTTTTTTGTAAGTATATTTTTAAGCCTAATCTTAAAGGCAGAGCAGGTGTCTGTGTCCTGAATCCAAACAAGGAGCTGGTTCCACAGAAGAGGGCCTTGAAAGCTGAAACTCTGCCTCCCATTCTACTTTTAAATACTTTGTAAATGCTTTACAAGTAAGCCAGCAGTCTGAGAGCGAAGTGCTCTGTTGGGATGATATGGTACTATGAGGGGGGACTATAGATGGGTACTATAAGCTAACATGGGGCCTGATTATTCAAGACTTTGTATGTGAGAAGCAGGATTTAGAATTTGGATATGGATTTAATGGAGCAATGAAGAGAAGCCAGTATGGGAGAAATATGCTCTCTCTTTCTAGTCCCAGTCAGTACTGTCACTGCAGCTTTTAAAAAACCTGCAAGAAATGAATTACGAACGAGGTGTAAGAGTTCTTGTCATTGCTTTTGTTTATACTTAGCATTAAATTAAATGAGATGTGCATTTATTATCTTAAAAGGCATCTTTTTTTACATCAAAAGCATCTCAGGACAATAATGGTGTATATCTTCACATCATACACTGCTCACAAATCAATTTTCAATGCAACTTTTTTGTTAGCATAACACAAAACCTGTATGTGTAGAGCTTTATTCTCAGTCATCAATGTCTGTCGGCTGATGGTCAGTATCTATCTGACTTAGGCGGTAAGCAGTTTGAATGGATACAGAAATCACCTCAGACATGAAAAATCAAATGATCTGCTCATTAGACATAACATGAAGAGTGACAGATGGTTTGATCTTTTTGCTCCTAACTGTGACCCTTACCACCATCTTCCAATTTCCTCAAAGAGATGAGCCCTTTGTAGTCTGTTTTATTGCTTTTTGTTCACTGATTAATCAGGTCATTTTGAGCCAGAAAGAGCATCTCCATGACAAGGTAGAAGCTGTAATGGGTTTTTGGCAAAGTGACTGTTAGTTTATTTAGCCATTCAAAAAGTCTCACTGACATTAAAAATGTGCTTTTCTAGAGAGATTGAGTCAAGATGGCAGCAGAGGTTGTAAAAAATACATCACTGTTCAATAAGCATATTTTAAGTACCAAAAAGAACTGATTGGTTATCATGTAGTAACACAGAGTCACAAAGATACGTGCAAAAAATGCAATTTCTTTAATGTATACATAACTCCTTCATAAATTACTAAATTCTATTTACTAATATAATAAAAAATAATAGACTTTAAAAAAAAACATCAAAAACATCGGGAATCACTTTTTGGCACCACACCGGTTTAACATGTCGCTGTCCTTGGTGCTGATCTTCGAATCTGCGACTCTGCGCTCACTTCCACCCTTCTTTGTCACTCACTTTCTTGTTCTTGGCAAAAACACGCAGCTTGATTCCCACATCTCTCTCTCTCTATCTCTTTCACTGTCTCTGCCACGCACGCGCACACACGCCCCCATTTAAAATATTCATTTGCGACACCTCAAAGGCCCCCAGTTTTTTCTTTCTTTGTGCCTCCCACCTGTATCTTTCAGCGAAAACGCTGGCGCGGACAAACACACGCAAAACCACATTACTACTATTTTTTTTTCATTAAAACTTTATGTATAAAAACAAGAGACTCTGAGATGGAACATCTGTTCATTAACAACTGGAGAAAAAAACAAAGGCTTTGCTTTCTGCCGATCACACATGAATCACAGGAGTGCGGTGCCCGGCTTCAGAAGCTGTCAGTCGCATAGAAGGGCTTTCATTTCTTTTCCTTGAGATACATTCAACCACAAGCCCCCCGATGTTGTGTGTGCGTACGCTCAAACACGGCTTGAGCAAACTGTGAAACCCCCACCGCTTTAAAAATCTGCATCGGGGACCCACCAAACAGTCGCAACAGGCATGTTCGAGCCTCTGCTGCGCTCTCTTGTCAGACAGCGTTAAACTGGCTCCCCAGTTTGTTTGTTTGTTTTTTCTTTTTTTGGGGGGGGAGGGTCTGTTGTTGTTGTTGTTGTTGGTGGGGGGTTTTTTTTAAGTT
>VOQK01041973.1:32099-42605 GCA_015052645.1 Benitochromis conjunctus | reverse complement strand
ATTTATTTGTAAAAAATGTTTGGAATCATGTATGATTTTGGTTCCACTTCTCACGTGTACACCACTTTGTATTGGTCTTTCACGTGGAATTCCAATAACATTGATTCATGTTTGTGGCTGTAATGTGACAAAATGTGGAAAAGTTCAAGGGGGCCCAATACTTTTGCAAGCCACTGTACATACAGCAAAGACTGCATATTATAACAAAAATACAAATGTAATGTACCAAATAATCAGAAAAAGCCACTACAAAGGAGTCACATGTGATAACATCTACAATCTAAATGACCTATCATGTTAGAAACACAACTTTATTGTCATTGCACATTGTTACGGTACAAGGCAACGAAATTTGCTCTCTGCATTTAACCCATTCACTCAGTGAAGCAGCTAACAATCCAGTGCCTGGGGAGCAGTGTGTAGGGACGGTACCGTGCTACCTCAGGGTAGCTGTTGGGTGGATTCGAACCGTCGACCTTCCGATCAAGGAGCGACCACTCTACCTGAACCACCCCTCACCCCTGTTAAAGGGGTGAATTTTGCTTGTTAGCCACATTACATAAGACACAAAATAAAGATCTTTTGGGCTCTTTGATAGTAAAGATTGCCGACCGCAGATGATGGCTGATAAGCAGACGGCAGATCTGAAACTCAGTTTAGAGATAAATGTAAAATATTTACTGAAGGAATCAGATGCTGACGACATCTTGGAATGAATAATGCCACTGAATGTACATATACAGTATTTAGACAGTAACACGTGTTGCTTTGGGCTCTTTCACTGTAAATAATAAACCATTATTTACTACATTAAATACCTGTGATGCAGAGAACTGTGTGGGCGATTCAGGCCTTTAGGACAGAGCACTGAAAGTTCAGATGTCTAGAAGCGTTTAGACAGACACGCTTTTAATTTTATGAAGAATCATCCTATTGTGTGCTAAGGTGAAGACCTGAGACGCTACAGGATGAGCTGACCTAAAAAAATCTGCAGCAAATTTTCTTTGTGTGCCAAAAACTTTAACCTCGAGATCAAATGCGAAAGTGGGTCGACATCGGGCCTCGTCATGCAGTCTGGTCTGTGTGGTTTACAGATGAAGATCAAAGAAACATGAAGAAAGGGAGCAAGAAAGAGGGTGACATCATGAGAGGAGGTGTCATTCGCCATAAAAATCAGAGCAGCTCCGAGTTGAAGTCATGCAGAACGCCACCAAACAAGGAGGACAACGCCACGACCTGTAGCCTGACGTTAAGCTTTTTGATAAGAGCCAGCAGAGCCTGAACCTCCAGCAGAGCCTGAGGAGTCTTCAACCACAGAGCCCCGGGGTTTAAAATAAAACGACGACTTCTCGATCTGAAGAAGACCCAAAAACGAGACAACGAGGACATCTGACCGAAGAACGAAAAACAGAAGCCCAGCAGCATGTTTTCAGCGACAAACTCCTCCAAAGTGACGGTAAGAAAATGCTTGTGTGTGTTAGCTGTTAGAAAAGTCACAAAAAGGTTTATGGACGCCCCAGGTGTTCAATGTTAAACAAAAAAAGCCATTTAAAGTAAATATACAACTTGCAAATGTTGAAATGGTTTGTCATAATTATTGTTTGCAATGTCATATACTGTAGCTCAGGGGTTACTGATAAATTAACACAAGAAACTTTCATTACGCACTTGGGTAATGCAACAGTTCCTCAAACAACAATGGGTCTCTTAATTGTTTCTTTTTTTGCATTTTATTTAATTAAGAAAACTACATTGTCTGGAAGTCTTCTGTAACATCATCATACAAATTGTCCTGGTATAAGAACGGGTTTTACCAACATATGTTGATTTTATGAAATAAAACGAATTCTCTGTTACTGCCAAATGCCTCTTCCTGCTAAAATGAAGTTCTTCCTCACCACAGTCTCCGGTCATGGGGGTTTTATTGCTGATATTGCAGGGTCTTTATCTTATGATATAAAGTGCCATGTGTACATAACCCTGAATTGTGAAATGAATTACGTTTATATCTTGTAGCATCTCCTTGAAAACTGAGAAAAGGTTTATCACAATGAAGTTATCTGAAAATAGGGATCATAAAAGTGTTTTAAAGAAAGGTTTTGTGGCTTGTCTTCCTCAGACTGCCTGTGTTGTGGCAATAATGATGATGATGATGATCACGGAGGCTACAGCCATGCCGAAAACAGGAAGGACACACAAGCATGGTGCCACGCTAGAAACAGTCTCCCTGCAGCTGGACCCCAAAACTCTGGCTACCCACAGACACACCAGGCTGCTGAACAACGCCTCCATCTCCCCGTGGACGTACAAGTGAGTGCAAAACTGTGGCATGGCCCTTTAGTCACAGAGCTTACAGAGCTCTTTTAATCGTTTTTTTTCTCTCCGTCCATCCTCAGCGTCACCACCGACGACACTCTGTTCCCTCCCTTCCTGTCGGAGGCTCACTGCCTGCTGCAAGGCTGTTTGGACTCGCAGGGCCTGGAGGACCGGAACCTGCAGTCCAGACCCATCATGCACCAGGTGCTGCTGCTGCGGCGCATCAGGCCGGAAGGGTCGGCAGACTACCACTACCGCCTAGAGTCCCGCCTCATCTCGGTGGGCTGCACCTGCGTCAAGCCTGTGGTCCGAATCCAGCAATGAGGACCACAGGGAAGACCAGGGACGTCAAGACAAAACGAGTCCACTGAGGATCTAATGATAAATGATTTTCTCATCCAACACAAAATTAGGGGTCCATACATGTAAAATACAGAATTACCTGCATGTAAACAAGAAAATGCAAAAGCAACAAAAATCTAAAAATATCTAATTTATAATTTAAAGCTGTGAGAGTACCTTTATGTAAATGAATGACGAGCTGATGACCGGCAGACTAACTTCAGTCTGCTGTTTCATCACATAGTGACTTAGTGAAATGCTGCTCAGCGTTTAACCTGCCATCTTTTTGTGTTATGCAGATATACCAGTTATCATTATTATTATTTAACAGCTCACATTTACTCCAGAAATAGAAAATGGAAGAAACTACACAACAAAACGCACATTGTAGCTGAGATTTAAAAGCAGAGATGTCTTTCATTTCTTTCTTTTATTTATGGTTTAAAGTAATTTAATTTTGTTTTATTTAAGTATTTTGTGCTCTTTGGTAGATATTTATTAAATCTCAATGTATTTATAATCCAGAATCTGACTCAATAAAAAAACTGAACAAAGTAGTAAAGTGTGACTGTTTTATTATTGAATTTAAAATATAATGTGATTTCTGTACATCATCATCATCATATCATAATCCTTTACAATGATGTTGCAGTGATAAGCAGCTGTAAACACTGTACACACATCTGTCCAGTCACTCGTTCAATGCAGCAGGGTGCAGCAAATATCACCGATGTCTCAGAAGCCTCCAGCGCTGTTTCGTATCCATTTCACACCAAAGACAAACAAATGCATAACTGATGGGAAACAAACCGAAAGGCAGAAACAGAAAAAACGGTGCTTCAGTTCAGATTTGTCTTTTGGTTGCTCTCACTGTTCCCGGCTAGCTCCGGCTCTTCCGGGGGGACACGCTAAAGATACAGATGGTCTCCTTCCTGTAGGACATGCCCAGGAGGAAACACCTCATCTAGGAAACGCCCATAAGCCATCCTGGTCAGATGCTCAATCACCTCAACTGACTCCTTTCAGTGTGACGGAGTCTCCTCTGAGGGCCAGCGCTCTGGGCCATCGGTGAGGGTAGGAGCGTAGACTGACTGACCCTCAGCTCTCGCTTCACCAGAACAGAATCTGTGAGTCAGTCTCTCCCGCTCCACACTTCCCTCACTAATGACAAATATCCAGAGACACTTGAAATTCTCCAAGTTAGAGAAGAACTCATTCTCAAGCAGCCTGAGCGATGCAAACCACATCATCTGTAAAACGGCAAAGATGCGAGGTCTCCACCCCTGCACAGCGTCTAGAACTTCTGCCCATAAAAGTATGAAAAAAAACCCAAAACGGTGAAAGGAGCTGGCCTGGACGCCAGCACAGTTTTGGTTTGGTGATTTTAGGGTGTGGTTTGACTTCAGCGCTGCTTTCATGGTTGGTAAATCGCCTCTAAGACTAAGTTCAGCTCTGTGTTTGCTGATGTTTGTCTTAAATTGATTTCACAAACAGCAGCTTGTCTAGGACTCACTTTCAGTGATCTGGTCCTACAGGCCAAACAGGATCTGCTTGCTGCTTCTTTTATACCTACAGATGCCACTAGATGTCGCTAAAGAGCCACGTGCAATGATTTAAACAATCCAGCAGATGGCGCTGTTTGATTGAAATCAGCTGTAATTTCAGGCATCCTCCTTCATCGCTGTTCATTTTGACGTTCAAAGTCCCAGAGCGAAGTTTCCTTTCAGTCGTAGGGGATGGATCCAGTTCATGTTGGGCCTAATTTGTGTTTGGTTGATAGGCACACACATTCACACACACACGAGCACATTGGCACCGTTGGCATGGAAACAAAGCACAGTAAAACCCCTTCAAACCATCTAATGATGACTGAGTTTGCATCGTCCGCCTTGTTATAAAGAGTTTGTCTTGTTAAAGAGAGTCCTGGTTGTACAGAGGAGTTGTTGTGCAGTCGGTCCTGCCCTCTGCCCTCCTCATCGTCTTCTTCTCTCACTCTTTTCAGAGTTACTTCCTGTCAGTCTCTGAGCCAGAGTAGCGCCAGCATCCCGGCACATCAAATATCAGCTCATCAGCCCTCCAAAATGGCTTCCAAATAAGGTTCAGCTTGTGTTGTGATCAGGCCATCAAGACACCTGTGAGCAGAGAGCAGGAGGTTGTTGTTGCCACAGAGACGTCCACAAACACTCACATTTAAAAGAATATATTAAAACGTTTCAAACCTGCAGGAATACGAGCTACAGGCTCTTGTTAAACACTTCTCTGGTTTGGTCTATAACCCTCCGCTGCAGTGAAAGAATCTGCTTTACATCTGCAAGTCTGAATTATTTAGTTTTTGCAGTTTTGCTTTATTCTCTTCACATCCTCCAGGTAACCTGTGACATCTGAAGTTAAGGTAGAGTTTGACTTTGGTTACTGTCCAAACACTCATTAGGAATTTAGAGCAGTCTAGAAAAGCCGCATTGAAAAGAGATGAAATGTCACATTAAGCGTCTCACTGTGGTTGGTCAGTTTGATTTCCTCCCGTCAAAGATGGCGGGTCTAATAATTGGAAAGAGAAACCCGTCTGGCGTTCCTCAGAGATCCGTTTTAGTTACACCATGTTTGTTTGTTAAAGTTGTTGCTCCAACAACAATTCAATTTGATTTTTATAGCGCCAACTCAAAACAGCAGTCGCCTCAAGGCGCTTTATATTGTACGGTAAAGACCTTATAATCATAGCTATTAAATGGACTGCCATGACAAGGACCCAGACATCCCTAACTCTTTGCTATCATAGGATCGGGGTTAAACAAAAGCCCCAAAAGTTCCTTTAAGTTTGTCTGTCTCATTCAGGTGAGGTTAAAATTAGATCACTGCTATCAGAAATGAGGCTAAAAGATGATTTTCTCAGTCTTTAGAAAGTTATTGTTGTAAAATAACTCGTGGTTTTCCTCAGACATCAGTTTCAGGGTCACTGCTTGTTTCATCTAAACCACAATATCCCAATAACGGCCATCAGATATCCATGTGTTCCCTGACTACACCCAGCTCTTTCCACTAACCCTGTCAATTCTGACATTTCTATCTAAATAACCTAATTTAAATTACTAATAGGTTATTCCTAATGACAGACGTTCCTACCTCGTGAACTGCATTACTGTGTGTATTACAGTACTGGGTGTTTGGACTAGTTTCACGAGATGTTTTCGGACTTCTTACTTTGAGTCTTGGCCCGGACTTTGATGTTTTGACCTTTGCCTTGTTGGAGTTTTTATTCAGACTAATCTTGGTCATGTTTTTTTTTTATCACCTTGCTGTAGTTTTGGTAGCTTATTATAAACGTGAACAGTCAGTAACTCGGTTCGACTGCATGTATGCTAGTGCAGACATTAAAATAAAACCATTTTGTCTCACAGTTTCTACCCACAGTCCCTGTTTTTTCAGCCTGTGCTCACCTCCACGCTGTGCTTGTCCTGAAAGACACAAACAGATACAGGCTCCTTTTAGTGATTTATTTCCAGAGTTCAGATTTTATTTCCAGTAAATGAAGGTAACATCTCGCAGTATAAAGCTGTGGTCCTCACCTCCTCCTGGAGCCTCTCCTGTGAGGCGTTCAGGTGCATCTGCCGCTGCTCCTTGTCGGCGGTGGCGCGATGCTCCTGACACTCTTTGGCCAAAGCTTTCTGAGCGACTTCCCGCTCGTGCTCCCTCCTCTCGGCCAGGTGCTTCAGCAGCTCCGCCTCCTGACACTAGAGTGAGTCAGAGGGAGGATTGTCACTGAGTTTCATACGGTCCCTTCACACTGATGTCTGGTTAGAAGAGATCAGCGCTGATGTCACTTTCTCACATGTTTTGAAATGGATTTGTCTGAACAGGCAGAACACTTTGAAAGAGCTTGTGACGTTCGATTTTAGGGCCGCTAATATTTTGTAGTGACTGAAACATCTCACATCTACTGGATGGACTGCAATTTAAAGCTGTCCACACACCTGAGGATGAATCTGTCTGACTAGTGACATTGTGAGCATCACATCTCTGTTTTTAGTGACATTTCTCTTAAACTCTTTGAAGAATTTCCATAAACTTTGGTTCAGATATGTCTGTTGTCCTGAACTGTACTAACTCTGCTCATCCCATTGTCACCAAAACAGGTCAACATTTTAATTTGTCCAAAACGTCAGCTCATGAGGCGATACCTTAAACACTTTTCCTATCAGGTCACCTGCTACTGTGACAGACACACACACCTTCCTCCTTTCCTGAGCAGCATCCAGTTTCTTCTGGATCTCCGCCAGCGATGGTTTCTGGCGAGGTGGCGTCGTGGCCCTGAGCTCAGGGGCGCCGTCGAAGGTGGGTGGCTTCAAGATGACCTCGAAGGCCTGGCCACTCGCTCGCTTGCTCAGTTCGATCACCTCCATGTCCCGGATGTTGCAGAGGTTCAAGTCCACCACGCCTGCAGCTGCAGAGAGAGGATGAGGCCGTGAGATGAAGATCAGATGTGGTTATTATGGCTTCGTTTGGCTGACTTACATTAAACTACTGTTTGTTTTGTAAATCTTCCTTAAACAGGGACGGATTGAACTCTGCAACTTTTAAAACATCGGTTTTCACAGGTGCTCTGACCACAGCTCCCAGTGCATGCTGGGAAAGGCTCTGGGTTGTGTATTAGGACAACACATCATGGTTTTCATAGGAGCCAAGTTTGATTTAAATCAGTTGAAGATACTGTGGTTATCAGCTGAGAAAGCGTTCTGGAAACAAACAATAATCTAGTTCGTTAGCTGCTACTGAAGAAAAATCTAAATTTGATGATTTATTGACGTCAACACTTCAACACTGTTTTGATAATGTACAAATAATTTACTCCCAAACTGTACTGACAAGTGGCTTGAACTCAGAAGGATATATATAGATATAGATATAGATATATATCTATAGATATAGATATATATCTATAGATATAGATATATATCTATAGATATAGATATATATCTATAGATAGATATAGATATATATCTATAGATATAGATATATATCTATAGATAGATAGATAGATAGATAGATAGATAGATAGATTTTATTCTTTTTTCAAACGGGGTAAATAAATAATTTTTATTTTCTTATGTTTGTTTTTTTTACATTGAAATCTGAATATAAAAGTGTTTTAAATGTTTCAATTAAGAACGAGCTCAGCCTCGAAAGGTTCAGTCTGTTCTTTCCACTTCATTTAATTCTGGTGTGACCAACAGAAACAAGCCTCAGCATCGCCTTTCCTGCCATCGACTATCCACAGGTTGAGTCTGAATCTGTGATTCTTTTTCACTGCAGACATTTTGACTGTTTTTAGCAGAACGCCATTACTTCCTGTCCTGCTGGACAAAGGTGACTTTGTGCTACTGACCTTCCTTCTTGTCGGCCGCCGGCTCTCTGGGCTCGGGGAGGATGCAGGAGCAGAAGAGAGACACCAGGGGGAGGTCTCGAATCTTCTCCCTGTAAGCTGGAACATTCAGAGGGGAAAAAAGATCAAGAAACGCTGCCGACTGGACTGAGAGATAAAAACAAAAGGAGACGTCGTTTACCTGCTAGAGTCATCCTGCTGCTGCTGCTGTTCTCAGTCAAAGACACGGTGGTGAGGTAGTCTGTTCCTGCAGAGAGACACATTTCATAAGTGGAAGCAGATGAACAACGATGCCTCTGAGGCAGCAACACAATCATGAAAACCTGCAGGAGCCACATCTTTGGTTTTACTGTGCAGCTCATTCGTAACTCACAGTCTGCTTTTCTCAAGTGAAACTGTGATTCTGTGGCATTTTGCGCTCTCTGGTTCACACACTAAGAATATCTCTGCCATCGATTGGATTTAAAGGTCAGCTTGTGCTCACGATGCAGCTTTTCTCGGCTCGTATGAGTCATTCACATGAGAAGATTCAACACCTGCCACTGATTTGCTTTGGGGGCTTAAAATAATCCACTGAGTGTGATGAATGAATCAGCAGCAGAGACACGAGGAGCCGCTCGGGCTTCGGCCTCCGGAGTGAAGCTGCAGCTGCAGAGAGAAACCCTCAGTGCGCCCCAGAAACAAAAGCTCAGCAGCTTTTTCTGGAGCTCCCTCATCAGAGATCCTTCAGATCACATGTGCAGAAACATCATCACTTTCTACTGCGTAAACCTTTATAGAGCAATTTTACAGATGGTTTCATGTCTGCAGTGTCTAAGAGTCACACAGACCTCCCCGATTTTTAAAAATGTAAAGATTTAGACAAACAACAGCAGCAAGTCTTCTCTGAAGCAGCAGACTGTAGTTGTATTTGCACTTTTGTCTGCAGAAAAGAGCTGCATCTGTTATGAAACCACAGTAAACACAACGTTATCTGGACACTGCGGCTGCTGTACAAACAGTCAGCTGAGCCAGAGAAGAAAACTTCTCATTTAGGGCAGAAACATCATCTGTCGAACTATTTTCCACTGATTGTTTCAGTCCTGCATTCTCTAACAGAAGTGAAATATTCAAGTTCATCTGCAGAAAAGCAGCAACGCGTTTCTTAGGAACCCGATCACGATGCTTATTTGCACTTTTTCCTGCAGAAAAACTCTGATCTGTTCTGAAAGCCTCGTAAAAACGACGTCACACAGTCACTGCAGCTGAAGCAGACTCACACCTCAGCAAATTACACTCGTTTACTGCATGCACATCATTTAACCTTCAAAATCAACACACCTGCTTAAGATTCATCTTTCATTGCAAGTTCATCTTTTAAGCTATTTTCATTTGATCATTTCATGTCTGCAGCCCAGAAAATACAGAAAGTACCAACATTAATCTCCACAAACTGCATTTCTAATTCTAAACATCAGAAGGCAAAAAGATTAAATAGAGAGTAAATAGAGAAAAGCAGCAAATTTCTACTTTGTAAATGAGGAAGCATATTTATGTTTGCATTTGCTTTTTTCTGCAGAAAATGACTAAAAACGGGAATTTGTTGCACAATTTAAATGCACACACAAACACAATGTTCTAAGTTTGGGTGTATGTGTCACTGCGTGCATGTGTGTGTGTGCATGTGTCTGTGTGTGTGTGCGTGCTCTCAGCGATGATGTCATTGTTGCCAGAAAGCGGATCACCTTCTGCAGAGACGAAGGAGCTGAGCTCAAACAGCAAACCGAACAAAACAAAACACTGAAGAAGAAAGCCGGAGAGAAAACATGCAGGAGGATGCAGGAGAGCGAGAGAAAAGGGAGACATGGAGAGAAACTGCAGAGGAACAAATGCATGAACAAAGAAACTGAGTCACATCGGAGAAATCTGCTTTTATCGCCTCATCTTTCTGCTCCGAGCTGCAGAACATTTGAAAAAGCAAAAATAATCAGTGTGGAGGTGAACGAGTGGATCTGTCACTCACCCTGCAGTGATGCTCGCTCACGCTCTTCTCTGTTCACACTGAAGATCTGCAGCTCAGCAGCATCAGCACCACCACACAGCAGCCCGATGCATGACATCACCCACCAGCCCTCTGATTGGCCAGCAGGGATACTGGGCTGCGATTGGTCCAGCAGGGCAGAGGAGGAGAAGGAGAGGAGGAGGAGGAGGTGGTGGTGGTATTGGTTTATTTCAGAGGAATCCTCCTGACCACTAACTGAAAGCTCTTCATCAGAATCAGGAGAACAAACTTTGTCACTTACTGAAAGAAAAATAAATGTTTGATAGATGAAAAATCAACTGAATTTAAGCAGCGATCGACTTTCCTGGGATTCAGTGTGTGCAGCACCAACAAAGGCTTCATGGAAGCACGACCTCACAGCACAAGAGGCTGAGCCTCGACAACAACACAGGAAACATTCAGGCATTTTAAAAACAAGCATCAAACAAGC
>VOQK01041973.1:13320-31700 GCA_015052645.1 Benitochromis conjunctus | reverse complement strand
CAACTGTACTGAGACCCTTTGGAGGCAGTCCAGGTCTGGTTCCAACTCCAGAGTAGTTGTAATTACTTTTTTTGCATCAGCAACAGACACATCTGGCCAATAAGGGGACCAACATTCTCATGTAAGTTTGGAATGAGGCATTTTGGTTAGATTTTGTCTGTGTGAAAAGAAAATGAAACAAAGGGAAACGCTACAACAAACTAATCAACTGATTCTTGCCAAAGGAAACAAGTTACAGGTGTAGAACGCCTTGATACTTTCTGTGGTCCACAATGAAATCTGAGGCAGCCCAAGAGTGAAGGGTTACAATATTTTTTTAAAGTTTATTTTAAACACAGGTTACACATGAATATAAATCTGCAGAGTCGCAGAATAAGTAAAAATAAGAGAGACAAAGCACTGCAGCATGTATAAAACGACCGCACAGATCCAAGAACACACATTAAGCAGATGAAGCATACGCCCAGGTGCCAATGGAGACTCGCTCCAACTGCAATGTTAAAATGTCAAACTTTACAATAGAAACAAACATGTTTGGTCTCTGGGGATTCTGAAGTTTCCTCTGAGGAGAATGACATTTTTAATAGCTCATCCATCTGGATACCAGACTTAGGGCGACGCAGGCAGCTGGAGCTGATCGGTGTCTGCTGGGCCTCGACTCCACTATACTCTGCATTTTTAATGGAGCATTCCGGGAAATTTGTGCTTGATCAGTGAAATTGTAGTATTTTGTCAGCACTAATTAACAGGAACATATCTGGGAGTTGCACCCGTGCAGTTTATTGATGGACCGTGGTTACGCTGACAGCTTAACACTCCACCTACACAATGGATCTAAAAAAGCAACAAGGTAGTGACCAAAGCCTTCCAAAACCAGTGGGTGACGTCACTGTGGCTATGTCCATCTTTTACACTTTCTATGCAAGTAACAGGAACACAAACCATTGTTTTCTATTAGTGATGTTAGCAAATTGGAGTTTATAAAATCTCCTTGATGTGACGCCATCCATTTGAGCGGCCTCATCTGCTGCTCGCCGTGCTCCTGTTTTGTAATGACCACGGGAACATGCTCCCTAAGTGACCCAACACACACACATACACACTGTTCTCGCCCCGTGTTTGGATCGGTACATGTGACAGACCCACACTGACACGTCCGTCGCACAATCTGGAGGCCTGTCATCCTTCAACCTGCTGTGATCCACCACTAACTCTGCCAATCCCTCCCTCACACACACACACCTGAATGTTTTCAGGCTGGCTGACGTTGGGCGTGACGTTTCCTCGTCCTCCCGCCGTTTCCATCATTAATAACATCTGCCAGCAGCAGGTTCTGCTCTGATAAACACTCTCGGCTGGATTAGGCGCTCCAGTCGGCCTGCAGCTGCCACACTTTCACCTCAGCATGTGTGTGTGCCTGTGTGTGTGTCACTGCAGAGAGAGAAAATAAAGCCTTTTATGAATGATGAGGCTGATCAGAAAGAAACGGGACAGTCTGATGCATCGAGGTTTGACCGCTTTCGGGGATTTCAAAGGCACACGCCGATGTTTTCAGATTAAAGCCACAGATTCCTGCTCGTCTGGACTAATTACTCAGCACTCGCCCCACAATTTACACTCAGTCTTCATCATCCTTAGAAAACATGTGAAAGCATTCTCAACCACACATACACCACAATCTCCATCACCTTCAACACATCTGATTTTGGCAGCAAAACACACACCTGCACACAAGCAGTAAATTGTTGGCAAAAAAGGGTGGCTCACACCCAGCGTGTATCCAGGATCTCTCCCTGTGCAACGTAGACCTTCTCGGGCCTGTATGAATAAAATATGCCCTCCACATTATATAAGGCAGAGATGTTCCTATCTGACACGCACTGGGATAACAACTGGGTGGGATGTTGTGATTGGGATTCAATGGCCCATACAGAGGAGAGTGTGTGTGTGTGTGCGTAAAAAGAAGATGGTGGTGGTGGGAAGAATATTCCTCCTCATCCTCAGGCCCAAAAACACAGAGAGAGCGAGGCAGGGAGGCAAGCAGGAGTCTGCGATCACGGGCATCAAAAGCCAAGCTGCCCCCCTCTGTGCTGCGCTGTCACGCAGCGTTGCATCGCAATGCTATTATTAAACACACACACACACACACACACACACGCACACACACACACACAGGTAGGCTCGGCTGACTGTGTCAACGTCTCAAGGTCAAACAACAGCTCGATTTTCGGACCCAAAACGGGCGAGTAGGCCGTTTCGGGTGTGTGTGTATGTGTGTGTGTTTGCTCCGCAGCTGAGACAAAGAGCAGCGGGAGAATCCCGCAGCCTGCTCCCGCTCAGCCCTCATCCTCCCCCGGCCACACAGAGCTGCCCAGGCCGGTCCCCTGACTGACAAACATCTGGATGGGAGGAGCGGGAGGGGACGAAGAGGAGGAGGTGGAGGAAGGGGCCGCAAGGATGAACGGTTAGATTCCGTTAGTAGGTACGGGCTCCCGGTGTGGATGGTGATGGTGATGAGATAACGTGATAACGAGAGAAAAGAGGAAGAGGAGGAGGAAGAGGAGAAGAAGGAGGGGGAGCTTTTCTCCCTCGCTCCCCGCGTGTTTTTTTAATCCATTTCTTACCCTCTGACAGCTCCAGCTCCAGCTCCGCCAGCCGAGCTCGGATCTCCAGCGGTATCGGCGACGCCTCACGGTCCGCCATTCGGCTTGTACCGTAGAAAGCACCTCCCCGGTTCGACTGTTACCTCCGCCGCCGCCGCTGCTGTATCTCCTCCTGCCTCCTCCTCCTCCGGTCGGAAAGGGAGAGCTTCTCCTGGCGGCCCCTCCTCGGCGGAGGCGCGTGAAGACTGCGAGAACAAAGAGGATAAATGTGGTTCTCGGTTTAACGGGGACCCGCCATAGCGCCCGGCTCCTCGAATCGGTAAAGACCCCTGTTTCGCGGTCGGCTTTCTACACTGCCGTTGCGGCGGTTGTGGCGGTGATGATGATGATGATGATGATGATGAGGCTCGCGCAGCCCCGGTCTCAGAGCCTTTTGCAGCTTCTTGCCGCTGGTGTCACGTGACTCTACGGAGGAAGGAGGGAAAAGGGAGGGAGCGCTGCTCATCACCGGCAGAGGGCGCACCTACAACGCCTTACTGAACCGGTATGGGAGCCCAAAAGTGACACAATAAATAACTCCTGGTTTAATTACACATAAATAAAAACATTCATTTTTATAGCATTATTTAATTTATTATTATTATTATTATTTATAAGTTAAAATGTTTTTTTCACATTTTGTATGACAGATACAAATTAGGTATTTATTTCATTTATATTTATTTTGAACCCTTTAAAATAAGACATACACATTTTTTCTTTGTAGATTTCTTGTAAAAATCGTAAAATTCAAGCTTAACCTATATTTTCTTTAATTTAAATGGTTTAAAATTAGGATTCAGTAAAAAGCACTTGAGAAAAGTTTATTCTACCACCTAAAAATAATTTGCGCCTACCTGTCTTTTGCAAAGCAACATTTGTTTACCTTAATATTTTGAAAGTTGTTTGGTTCCAAGGAACAACTTCACTCAAAGTTTTGAAGGAAAAGATTATAGAGCTGAAATGCTACAATGAAAGATTTGTGGCAGATCAAGTGTCAGTGTCAACTTTATTTTTATTACTCACTTTTTAAATGAATGAATTTAAATTGATTAAACACTGCATCCTAGGGTACTGATGATGAGTTCTGAAACGATAGTATGTTCTACAAATAAAAATGGTCATATCTTCCTTTTGTTGACTGAGTTTGTGACTCATTTATATTGGAAGAGGAAGCTCTGCCTGATCAAACTGCATAGCTTACATTCTAAAAATGTAGCTTTATTTGTTCAGTTTTTAAATCAAACCCCTGTGTGCATTGTTTAGTCTCATTCTGGGTAGTCATTTTTTTCCAGTTTAACACATAGCCTTTTCTTCTCCTTCTCTCATTAGCCATTACTTTTAATGTGGCCGTTCTATATTTCATGTCTGCGTGTGAAAACTGAACCTCAGCAGAATAATATCATTAATATTAAAGGTCAAGCGCCCTTCAATTAAGCACAGTATGATTGAATGAGCATAATGTGCCTGTGACACATAACTGAGCATCAGCTTGTCTGCAGAATACGCTGTATTTCATTAGTATTCTTCATCTCATTCATTAGGCCTATAGCCTTCTGAGAATCAAATCATCCTCATTGTAAACAAGCGGCGGTGCCAGATAATGGAGTAATGAGTGCCATGATGTTACTCTTCTGCCATCTGCTGGTCCACAGAAGGAACTAACGTAAAGGGCGCTCACTCTATATTTACAATGTTGATCAGGGAGAGGATGATCGCACAGGCAGAATAAATACGTACAAAAACAAAACTTTAACTTCAAGGGCACTTCTTTAATATTGTTTTCAGTATGTACAGTCTGTACAAAGTAACTTTCCACAACCGTACCCACTCTGTCTCCATGACAACTGTTTTACATTTAAAACCGTACATTTCAAACAAAAGAACAATGGTTTCATTACAATTAAAATTAAAGTTCTCACATACAGTTCAAGTGCTGAAACAGTGTTTGTCTATAGACACACAGTAAGCACCCACCCAGCCAACAGGGCGTTTCCCTTTATGGAAGCCCAGCTGTGTCCAAAATATTAGACCCTGTGACACGCAAACACATGAGACTAAAGCACTCCTGTTTAACATTAATAAAACGTTTGTAAAGTTAAAAACAATACATAGTGATTTAAAAGGGAAACATACTTTGATTAATTTAATCCCAGGACTAGAAAAGTCAGATCTGATCCCCCAGTTCTCGTTAAACACACTGGACCTTGACAGCTCTCTGATATCTGAAAATGGAAACAACACAGCTGATCAGCAGTGTTGTTTATGGAAAAAGCTTCGTGTGTGTCTACAGATAACACAGATGTATGGGTGGAGAAAAGAAAAAAACAACACTAAAATAAGTTTAATCATGGTGGAACATCCTGTAGAACTAAGAAAACATGTAACACACGCAAACAGGATGAAAATAAGTGTTGATGACATCAGGAAAGCGAGATGAAATTTTTAAAAAAATGGAAGCTGGCTCTCTATAAACAGACCTAAGCTACAAATCAAGAAATAAAATACAAATTAAAGTAGCAGATCAACATTTACAGATTTCTTCCAGCTTCCTGTCTAAAAAACTGAAAAGTTGGTTTTGCCAACCAGTGAGAGGCCTCTGCCGACCCCAAACATGCACAGTGCGGCTTGGATTTCAGATCCAGACCTGGATTCAGTTGATTTAAAGGCTTAAATGTGTTACTCAATGTATTATAAGAGATCATTCTTTATAGTAAATGTGCATCCTGTTTTGACAATTGAAGACAACAATTAAATTCGATCCTACAGACACTCATAACACCAAAACAACAAAAAAAGTGTCTTTTCTTCATCTCATTTCATCAGCGTTTCACTGAGCTGGCTCTGCATCAACCCAGTTTTGTGAAGGTAGGACCTGACTTAAGCCTCTCCTGCAGACCTCGTCTTGGGTCAGTTTCCTGGACTCCTGGCCAAACAGGGTAAAGATGGGGTCAAACTCACTATTACACCTTTACAACATATGACTCTAAAGCTCTGCATCTGTGCTACTTTTGATATATATCACCCCCCAAAAAATATTTCTTTACAAAAGTTCATTTGTTGTATTTTTATCGTTTGTTGCTATAAACCCCCTTTTGAAATTTCTACCTTTTTGTTGTTCACATTTATGCACAGTTTACATTTACCAAACACCAACTACCAAAACATGTGGCTTCCTGTTTCCTTCCACGTGTTTGGCACTAACAGATGTAGGCGTAGAACAGCGTTTAACGTGGACATGCCCGAAAGATGCAGAAGTCTGCGTCTGGCACCAGTTCTTTCAGTCCTTTATTTAAGTGAAATAAATGCTGTAGTATAGATAAAAGTTGTGTAGTGATTTAAGAAAATGAATTTTAACACCACAAAGAAGTTGAAAAGCAGTCTCACAGTTACCAGTTCCTGTGTGTGCTGAACTGGGTTCTCATCAGTGGTCATCTCTGAGGTCTCATTTGCAGCCCTGCAAACACAAACACAACTATCTCAGCACACACGGCTGGAAAACCGCTGCATCTGTACTTTTGAGATATCTCATGAGCCAAAGTGAAATAACTGTAGAAGCCTGAGCCATAGACTGTTGATCATATTAACTGTAAAGGTGAGCGGTATAGACACCTTACATGTGAAAGCAGAACACTGAGAGCGTCCAGCTGCTGTGTCAGAGATACTCACTGCTCTGAGATCAGCTGAGGCTCCTGTGAAGGCGCTGGCTCTGAGGTGCAGGAGCCGCTGCTTTTTAATTCACTTTGTGAGGACTTCAAAAAAACAAAAAAAAACTGTTCAACCATCAGTTCATGTACAATGATGTACTGTAAGTACATAATGTGTTTAAAAAAAGAAGTAGAGACAATCTGCTTCATTTTAAAAATGAATGGACCACAGAAGATGGCTAAAGTAATCCATGGTTGAGACAAACAACAACAGCTAAACATATCAAGAACATCTTTGAGGAGCTCGGTGTATAAATGGCCGTTTCTCAATTCTTAAGTACGCGACTCGCGTTCTCACCAGTCCGGACTTTGTAAGTTCACACGGGAGTCCGGACTTCCCGCGAACGCAGCGCGATCGTTCAATAACTGTGATTAATGTTTGCAATGAAAATTTTTTGAAGAAAAAAAAGAATAAAAAAAAAAAGTATCTTAAGCACTTTGGCAGAATTTGTTTTTACATATCATCTGCTTCATAATGTTAAACACAATCACTACACGACAGAAACACAAGCTTAATCTCTCTTAATTAAAATAGTATGAATAAAACAAACAGGTGAGATCTTAGAACGCCTTTATTTTTATTTCAGTAGATAATCCAAACTTACAGACAGCTGGGGTTTGGAGGAGAATTGAACATTTAAAATATAATCGGATCATTTTTGGAGCAGCCTTCAGGATCGTATTAACGCATTAACACGCTGTTTTTTCTCCCGGTGAAAATGTTTCCTCCTGAATTTAAATATTTTAATATTAGATTTAATTCAGACGAGTGAAATTCAAAATATACTGACAGCTCTCCAAGTAAAAACTTCAGTATTAAATAAAACGGTCCAGTTATGAAGCTGAACTTTAATCTCAGTCAAAGCGATTTACTCAGGAACAAATCAAACATTGAAATAAACCAAACATGAACATTAAGTTATCTAAGTGACTCATACATCATGTTTAACCTGAGTAGCAAAAGACCGCGGGGGTGTTTGAAAACGATGTGCCGGGAGTCCGCTGTTCTCGCCAGCTCTAGTGACCCTTGACCTCCCGGTCAGCTGGTGGGTAACGGACGTCTCCAAAAACATCGAAGCACTTTTGCAACTATGTGATGTCTTGATAAAGCAGATATTTGAAGTTTACACAGCTACATTCTCGTCTGAAAATAACTTAAAAGTTTATTTTGTGACCCAGAAAGAGTAATATTTTAAACTTTTTAGCCACGTTCCTCCGCCATTGTCGCGTTTGAGTTTTGGGTGAAATGCATTCTGGGAGATTTGGCTGCACCAAGGCCACACAAGCCACCACCGATGCATGCTCGATAACACGGGCAGAGCGAGAACACATCCGGGAATTTTTCACGTTCTCGGCTTGATGCGAACTTTGAATTGGAACAGTACTTGGACTCCGACTGATGACGTATAACGAGTCCACGAGAACAAAGAACACACAAGTACGCATATTGAGACACGGCCATTGCAAAACTACAGACAAGGTGCAAACCACTGGTTACATTAAAGAACAAGGTCAGATTACACTTTAGCAGACAACAACATAATTACAAACACTGTGTCTTTGTCCAGCAGATTATCCACATATCCACAGTATGTGTATGTTTGTTATTTTACAAAGGCTGGAGCGTCAGCTACTCTGATGACCATGAGCCCCAGGTGAGCAGTGTGTGTGTGTGTAATACAGAGGGACCTGGTTACCTTGGTGTTGCTGTTAGCTGCAGGAAGCCTTTCCATGGTAGAGGGTGGAGAAGGAAGAGGAGGGAAGTTCGACAGGGTGAACTCGAAATGAGGAGACGGCTGATGAGGAGACGACTCACTCGGTGGATTCTACACAAACAAATGGTCATTACGCCGTCTGAACAAAGTACACGTACACAACGCTCAGTGGTGACTTACCTGACTGCGTTGAGTGGGTCGCTCCCAGGACCTTGCGGTCTCTGTCCTCCTTTGGTTGAAGTTTTCTGTCCTTCAGGGACACACAGGAAACACAGAGCTCTGAGGAATATCTGATTTATAACTTTATTAAAGAACAAGCATCCTACAAGTGTAAAAAGTGTGACAGACAGAGGGCTACCTACAGTCTGAGCACCTGATGATGACGTTTAAATCGAGTCTTTTAAGCTGACTGTGACTGTAACTCGTATGTGCGGCTCTACATTCGTAGTTCTAATTTTTACACGTATAAAGACACACTTGCTGAATGTGTGCATGATTGCGTCTGTTCAAAACGAGCCGATTATGGCAGAGACGTTATAAAAGAGACGGGGCACTCACAAGCCTACACAAAACCTGAGACAAAAAATGTATTTTTAGAATAATTTAGACCGTTGGAATGACGAAGTTTGAGCAAAGTCCCTTCAAAGTACATTTTCTAAAGGTTAAGACCTGGTTTATTATTATCATACAGAGAATACACATCTTTTTGTTTGCTGCTTTTTCTACCCGTTAAACATAACTTTTGGCGTACGGTGTCTCGACCTCATTGTGAAAAGAAAGTAAGGACATTAGGAGGAGTAAAGTGGAGCATGAATGTTGTCAGTCCCCAGAGAGTATTTTTAGCTGCAGGTTTCATAGATGATAACTCACTGATGAGTTACCGCTCTATCTGACTTCATATTTGTGTGAAATGAACCAGAAGGACCATTTTAACCCTCTCTCTGAACTCAATGAACAGTAACAGTAAAAGGAAAACATGACATGATGTTATGTCCTTATGCCATGACCTATTTCCACTACATAAACTATACTAATGAACTGGGCATAGCAGGATTTGTAATCACTGAGTAGAGAATAAACAAGAGACACCTGAAACCTGAACTGATGTTTTGTTACCTTCCCTGCTCAGTGGGACATGTGACCTGCTTGTTGGGCTCCTTTCTTCCACCTCTACTCGGACGGCGCACCTTTCCCTGCGACCGTCCTCGACCGGGCCATGTGGGAGAAGAGGAATAATCTGATGGCTGCTCCCATGAGTGCGAGGAGGCAGGCTGCTGGGACTGCCAACGGTCACAGTTTGACCAACTCGAGCCTCTCCTGAAGAAACAAACAATCAGTCTTCACAATGATGGACATCATAAAGTGTGATGACATAAGACAATAAAAAGGAGCTACCTTTGGCTGTGTGGGTGGTACGGTTTGAATGTGGAAGCTGCTGTGAAGCCATCCATGCAGTGGTTCATCAGTAGAGGAGGCTGATGATAAAAACAACAACAGCTTAATTAGAGAAGGAGCCAAAGAGCTTCTCACACACATTAAACGACACATTAACACTAACGACATCCACAAATCACAGGAAATGAACAAAAAAAAATTACTAATCTGTTTAACACAGATATAATTAACTTTTCCAGGTACGAATTCATGCCACATAATTCATCTTTAACAAACTTACTTTGGCCCAGTCTTGGTATCCAGGTGCAGCCAAAGTCCACACCTCACCGGGGAATTCGTTTAGCTGTTGTGTGGACACGTGGGTCGGGCAGGACTGCTGGTAGGTGGTAGCGGGGGAGTAGAAGCCATAATAGTTGTTCCACTGGTCCGGCTGGGGGGGTCGGTAGCTTTTCTTTGGAGCCAAAGCAATGGTTGCTATTGTTTCGGCTTTTATCCTCACCATGATGGGCTTTCCCTTAAACACCCGAACCTCTTCTCTGAGGTACTGGTAGGTCTGAAAACATGGATTCAGATTATTTCAGTTATCATGTTATCAGATCTCCCAACAAAGGAAGCTAACAGGCACACTTTTTAACAGGACAAGTCACCCTAAAATTCATTACAGACATTTTCAGCTATGTTGTAGCACTTATCCATCTAGCTTTTTTTGTTCAAAGGTACTCAGATTTTTAGATATTGTCTGAAGACATGTCTATCTTCTTTTCAATATAACAGACCTAAATGGTATTAGCCTCGGGGTGCTAAATGTGCCATAAAAAAGCATTTAAACTAAACTCTCCTGGACTACTATAGTCATCATGAACAGGCCCTTCTACCTGTTGTGCATCGGCTTCTGATTTGAAGGTGATGAACCAGTTATCGTTGCTCACAAACTCGCAGCTCTTGAACTTGGGCAGGTTCTCCCCTTCAAAGAGCGCTTCCACCTCCTGCACAGCAACAGCAATATCAAACACACTGCCAACATACACAATTTTCCTTTAAAACAATACACACTTATCTATCCCCACATGTGCACATACATGCAGGAACAACACCTGAACCAAAGCCATCCAGGAGAATTTTAGTTGCATTGAGGTATTTTGTGGAGTCTGACCTCTTGAGGTGTGGTGTTAGGAATCTCCCTCAGGATTAAAACGCACCGGCTAGGCCTGGGCCGGACTTTCTGTCCACACGGGGATAACTGGACCAGCGGCATGGCTGTCGGACAACAACAGCAGAGGGTGCTTCAGGACAACAATAAACCAGGTTCATCACTCTCATCTCTACACCGAGTCCACTAGAACAGTTCCTTCAAATGTGTCATGGCATCATAAGAATACCCGATTTAGTTTTTGAACACAAAATCGAACAAAACATTCCTCTTCTCTAATCTCTATCACGATCCTCTGGTTTTGTAGCAAAGGAAATAATCGGTCAGATTCATGCATATTAAAAAATTATTACTGAAAACTGACACAACCTCTGGAGTTACTCTGCCTCCATATCTCTGTGGCTGGAGGTGAAATTTCCGCTCTGAACAAAAACTGTAACGTTAGTCAGATACACCTGTAGCAGGGGTAGGCAACTCCAGGCCTCGTGTGCCGGTGTCCTGCAGGTTTTAGATGTGTCCTTGATCCATCACAGCTGATTTAAATGGCTAAATGACCTCCTCAACATGTCTTGAGGTTCTCCAGAGGCCTGGTAATGGACTCATCATGTGATTCAGGTGTGCTGACCCAGGGTGAGATCTAAAACCTGCAGGACACCGGCCCTCGAGGCCTGGAGTTCCCCGCCCCTGGCTTAGAGTTTGCATCATCAGGGACGTGGCCTCCTTGATGGACAGGTGGATGGCGACACAGGAGCGCTAAAGTTTTCTTCAAACTTTGACAGACGTCGCGTCTGAATGCAGTTTGGGAACTAATATTTGTCTTGCTGCAGAAAACGCTGGAAACACCACACGCTACACACTCTGGATTTATTTTCAACAACTTTTCAGCAGCTTGTTAACCTGAAATGACCTTTGACCCTTGACAGTGAGCTGCAGATTGATGATTCTCTATGCAGAAAAAGCATGAAGGCACACTCTAGGCCTGAGGATGAAAATCCTCCCACATAGATGTGCTGCTGGGCGATTTAATGAGAGAACATGTGGAGATGAAGTGTAAGGTGAGCTGGCTCTGCTTTGATCCAGTCTGATCCGGTCTGCTGGGTCGGCGTGCTTCTGAGGAAATGTCAGCGCTAAATTTACCGACTGACAAAGAAGCGTTACTCATCCTCGGCACACAAACACAAATCTGTGCCTGTGCTCAACGCCTCCATCTGTCACCGAGCTTCGCAGCCAAACAGTCTGCCGCTCTCCACTCACGGGACAAACCCACAGCGCTGGAGTCCAGAGAAGACAGCTCGCACTTCTACGCCGCGAACCGCTTTCAGAATTGATTAGTCTGCAGACAGTTCTGATCGATCAGTCACGCTTTTGGCCAAAATTGAACAATGTGCAATTTGGGGAGAGGTAGGCGATGTTCACACAGACATGTCGGGAAACGGCTGCTTCAGATGGAAATATTCATGGATAGCAGGTGAGCAGCAGAAGTGCCGGAGCCTAAGCTGCACTATCAGCTTTTAAAGGTCATTTTAGCAGTTACCCGCTGCAGAAGCCAAGTTGAGTTTTCACCACTAGGGGGCAGTGCTTTACCAATAGTGCGATGTTTTTGGATGCTTGGGAATTCTCAGCGTCACACTGAGAATTCCCAAGCATCCAAAAATATTCATGAGCTCCTGATGGGCAAAGACAAACGGAGGAAAGAGACACCCAAAACAGACCAAGCGTCAGTCACGAGTGACACTAACATCACGAACAGGGTGGAGCACGTGACCCAAATGCTCTTAAGGCTACTACAGAAGCCAAGGTTTGATTCCCGAGGTCATTTACTGTGTCTTCCCCCCGTGCACTCTTCACTATCCTGTCTCAATAAAGACTAAAGAACCCAAAAACCCTGAGAACGTCCAAACGAGGTTACTCGTTGTTGCTGTGTGGTTTGGATTCATCTGATCTCTTAATCTTAGTCAGATGAGAGCGCTTCAGTAAAACACAGAAAATGACCTGGGAGTGAGCACTGAAGGACTCCAACTCCCATAATGCACCGCAGCAGAACATAATGTTCTCACAAGCTGCCCCTCACTCTGAACCAGATGATGTAATGCATCTGCAGTGTGTGTGTGTACGTGTGTGTGTGTGTGTGGAGGCAAGGTGAGCCAGAGGCTGCAGCAACAAGGAGAAGGAGAAACCTCCACATCCCAACTGATGATGTCATCTGCAGCCAATCAGCTGAGAGTTCTCAGAGCCACACCCTCTGTGTGTGTGTGTGTGTGTGTGTGTGTGTGTGTGTGTGTGTGTGTGTGTGTGTGTGTGTGTGTGTGTGTGTGTGTGTGTGAGACTGAGGCCTGCCCCTCTGGCTGATGCAGAGCAGGTGGAGAGATCCACCGTGCTGGGTGTTTGCCAAGAGAAAGGACCACACCAACAAATACGGCGCACATGCAGACTCACATAACGCACACATTGAGCAGACGCGGACAAACAAAAGCAGGCAGTGAAAAGCAGCTTTTAGACATATTATGCCTGTTTTGTCCTTCACATTATCACAAACTCTCTCTCCTGTGCCTCATTTGCACAGTGCTCTCCACATGCCATAAATCCTCCATTCCTCTGTTGAGCTGTTATTCTATATTTACACCTATTTGTTATGTGACGGCTCACATCTAGACAACCTTGAAAATGCTGCGATCAAGGCTGATAACTACAGGTTGCAATTGCACTTTGAAGACAAAACAACATTAATTAGCGAATAAAATGGAAATGCAGGCATCACATGCACGCTGCCTCCAAGTTCGCCTGGGTATATGGAGAGACAGAGAGGGAGATACAACATTTCATACATATTTCCATCTGTAATCCCTCTCTCTTTTCCTGTGATAGCTGAGCTCTGTGAGGTACATAAACAGGATGCTCGTCTGCATTGATAAGGCATGCTTCAGTGTGTGACAGGTCATCTTTGTACTGGAGGAGTGTAACCTCTCAGTTCTTGCTAAACCTTCAGGATGCACGCAGATCCTCTCCCCTCCATCTGCTGGTCTCTATGAAGTCTGCACCCGATCACAGGAGCTTTGACTGCAGCTTCTGTCTCTACCACACTGCAGTCATACCTAACCCCTGAGCCAGATCAACAACACGCAGGAAAATAAAAAGACACCAACATTTTTTTTTTTCTTTTTAAGTGTTTAAAATGTGCTTTCAGCCTCTGGATGCAAAAAAAAAAAATCTGCATATTTAGCAACGAAAAGCTGCCATGGAGTTGCACTGAAACCTGAATGTGTGCACAAACAATAACACTGTGGGGCTTGTTCACAGCTACGACTGCTAGTTTGCAAATTATGTGAAATTGACCTTTTTTTCTTTATTTCACAGTGTTTGAGTATCATGGTTACAAATAATCACATGACTTATTGTCTAATTAAGTTGGTATTAATTTTTTTAATGTAAAAAAACAACATTTGCACGTAAACTCAGATTAATTTTACTCTTTCTCTGGTCAGTTTTAGGTTGTATTACTTATCTAACTTCTATTGTTTTATGCAAATTTCCATATTACTTCAGGTGGGAGAGTGTTTGTTACGTATAACTGAAAATCCACCCCGCTCTGGGAGTGATCAGTGGTGTCACAGCTTAAGCTGCTAACATGTAAACAAAAAGGAGAAAAGAAATGAGCACAGGACCACATGCAGACTGTTTTAGCTAACATCCGTTCCTAGCATGCTTCCTGGGAATGCTACATAAATTTCCAGGTGGGGTGAAATAATACAGAAGATATTATGGAAACTTCAGCTCCTCCACTCTGCACAAAACATTGATACAGATCAATTCAGAACTACAGTACTGTGCAAAAGTCTTGAGCCACCTCTCATTTCTTATATTTTACTTTCAAGGACTCAGA
This sequence comes from Benitochromis conjunctus, assembly GCA_015052645.1. NCBI lineage: Eukaryota > Metazoa > Chordata > Actinopteri > Cichliformes > Cichlidae > Benitochromis > Benitochromis conjunctus. The sequence continues at coordinate 17,211 of VOQK01041973.1, read as the reverse complement.
CTTTTGTAAAACATTTTAAGTGGTCTTGAGCGATAGTTCTCCAGGTCCTTTATGAAGGTCTTTCAGACTATTTTTTTGTTAGGCCACTTAATGCTGACTTCTGAATATAATAATAATTTATTCTAATTTCTTCAGCACTCTGAAAAATGCCCAAAATACCACAGTTTGACAGACTAAATAGTATTTTTCTTTGCAGTGTGTTCTAAAAAATCTGAGGGACCTGGACTCGTGGAGGACAAAAGATGAAAAACTATCTTCAGCAGATGAACGATACCCGATGCTGATTTCATGTCCTTAAGAAATAGGGGGAAAATCCAACAAAGACCTGACACAGGCTGTGCAAGAGGCATCGTGCCGTTCAGCTGATCCGTCTCTGTTTGCCTCATCAGAAATGGTCAAGAAGCCATTTTTAATAAAACGCAGAGGTACGCCAAATTACACTAGCTGGAAATCAGTGGTAGTGGGTTTTATGGAGTGATGAATCCACCAACAGGCAACACTATCAGTCATGGATTGGGCTCCCCAGACCTCAACACTGCTGTGTGCGATCATCTTGACAGAAAATGGAACAAAAGGGAGCAAACATCTAAAGCAGATGTTGGCTCCAGGCTCCTTTGAATGTATTTCAAGGAGCCTGGAGAACTATTCCTGAAGACTACGTAAAGAAATTAGAAGAAAGCTTGTGTAAAAGAGTTGAAGAATAAAAGTGGTCATACCAAATATTGACTTTGTTCAAACTCTGCTTTGGCTTTATACTGTACGCTGCCTATACTGTATTTCCATGTATTTTTCCCAGAGAAATATGATGAAATGAGGGGTGGCCTAACAACTCTGGCTGTTGTTTTTATTGCCATCACTGATGTTTTATCATTACATTTAGATCCATTTAGACTGCGGCCAAATTCTTGTAAATTCAGGCTCACTGTCATCACATCTCATTTGTGGGAATTTCGTTCAGCACATGTGTTCGAACACATCAGAGTTAAATGTCACACTTACAGTAAAAGGTCTAAAGCGTCTCTGTAAACTCAGTGATTCAACCTACTTCATTTCCCCTGGAGGAAGAACCTTTTCCATGCTGGTTACCTGCGAGCGACACCTGAAAGTTTGAAAAGGAACAGAGCGAAATAGATGAGAATGCTTTCCTTCCTAAAAAAAATATCCCCAAATCAAAAGGAAATCCTCTCTGTTAAATAAACAATAAAAAAAAGGAACACAAAAAGTTTGCCATTGGTTTAAAGCACCACATCAGTGCAGAGAGCCACTTTTAGAACAATGGAAATCCAACACGATTATTAAACAGTTTTCTACCAAACACGTGGAGGCATGCGTGTTGAACTACAGGAACTCGGGGTGCAGCTCCCCTCGCACACTGATGCATTACTTTTCATCCATCCATCTAATTATTCCCTTAGAAACCTGAAATTTGAAGATACAAAAGACCATCCCTATCTGTCACTGAGCGGCATTGATCTTATTGAGAGAAAATGTGGGTGTAGAGGAAACCCAATATAACTCATGCCATTAAATTCCACACAGCATTATTCACATACAGAATTGACAGATTTCTGTGAGACGTTTCTTTTAATCTTCAACTGTTGTTGAAGAAAAAGGGGGGAAAAAATCCCACACTCCAGGCATCTCTCCTTTCTCCATATTTGCAGTGAGGTTAACAAAAAAGGCGATTGAAGTAGGGAGAAAAAACACAGCCCCACCTAACTTGTTGATTATTAACAATGGGGATGGGAAGAAGACAGATGTGTTTCCTATGTATCAGCGCTGTTTGAATTGTCAGTCTGAAATCACTGCTGAAGCTCTTATCAAAGCAAAGTAAGCTGATCAGTTCCAGTTGCGCTCGCTGTCCACGCAAGTCAATCCGCAGCAACATTTTTTGTCAATAAATTCTCTTAATATTCCCAATTAGAGACTCTGTGCGTGTCACGAGACGTGCAGATGTGTAATGATAGCAAGCGAGACTGTGAGCAAATTACCGAAGGTATGCGTGTGCTTCGGTGAATTCAGTACACCCTGGCTGCCTCTTGGATACACACTTAAACCTTCTTACACTGCCTCAACAGATTGTCATGCAAATTCTGAGCAAAGTTGGAATACCAAATGTGTTAGTTTTGTTGCAGCGTAAGAATGGCATCCTAAACAGTGGTGGGTGGCAGAAAGAAAAGCAGAACCATTATGAGCAAAAATTGGCTTAAAAAAGTCCAGACAATCGCGGGAGGCTTGGACAACAGGCCCACTTCACCTCTGTGACATCAGCCCACGGTCCAAAGCCATGGATGTATGACAGGTGGGATCATCTCTTGTTCAGCCACACAACTGGAGAAGTGGATGGATTTCGCAACACTAAGGCGTACCTTGTAACTTTTGAGCACATATAATTATTTTTGGTATTATGCAACTTCCTTAAACTAAACTAAACACAGCGCTTTTGAGATGCCTGGTATAGACATACCTGTTTCTCCTATAATGTAACCAGATGCCACTTGCCTACAAGCAGCAATTAAAAGTGAAAGGCTAGAGAAAAAGCCAGTAAATGCACCAAAAGTCGAAACAGGAAACTTCTCTGTCCGTAAACAGGACGATTCAAAGTAAAGACAGCGGATCGAAGTCAGCGCGACGAAGTTGCTCCTTCGAATCTCGCGGTATTTGACAGTTTCCCTTCACTCTTTGACACTCGCCCCGCCCCTGCGCTCCGGGAATGCTGGGTTGTTTACATTACAGTCACACGGGTCAGCACTGTGGTGATGAGGGGGGCCTAGTAGTGGAGAGTCTGTCCGAAAACACGTACACATCTCGCCTGGCTGTGCAGCACAGGCGCTCTCTGAGACAACTTTCCAGCTCAGCTCAGTCAGAGTGCCACGCAGGAACAGAGGCCCGCCGAGTCCACTTCTCGCAGCGACCTTGGAGAGAAAGGGAGAGTCAAAACAAAGACAACCGCCATAAAAAAAGCCTCAGCGTGAAGAAGGAATAGCTTAGCAACAGTCTCCCACTTCCTGGTAAGAACTGACACGGCGCTAGCTGACAGTGAACTTTTTGAAACTGAGCTACTGCTAATGAACTCCTCGTAAACTGTGGCCCTTTCTGCTTTAACTTCTTCGGAAAGTGACAAACTTTAAAAAAAAGTTTGTAGTAGTCACCAGTTGCCCTTCAGACACGACTTTGCCACTCATTTAAAGAAGTTTTGCGAAGTTCGCTAGCTAGGCTAGCTTGTTAGCTTCCTAGCATGTTGCTTTGCGGACCTTATCTTTATCAAATTGGACTGTTGAAGGTGTCAGTAAACGCTTCCGGGTGCTTTGTAGCGTTTGTATTACAATGTGCGCAAAACAACTTTGTGCTAAAGTGCTAAAGCGGCTAATCCCGCGGTGCCAACATGACAGCGGACACTTGTTGCTACAGTCATGTTACATGGACACACAAACAGCTGTGACACACTAATGATCACACACAGCCTCGGTGATGTAGAACAACGCGTCTGTCTTTACACAGACTGTCAGTAGTCTATGATGTGGAGGCATTTTTTTATGTCAAAGGCTTGTTTTGTATAATGTGTCAATAGTGATGTGTAACGTGTCTGTCAGCATCGCTTACTATACTTTGGATCTTAATTCTGAGCTGTCAGTAAGGACGTTGGTAGAGGAGAGAGTAGTGTAACATCCACGAACCAAAGCAGGGGCTGAATATGGAGCGGATGCCTTCCATGAACCTCGGCGTGGCACCCATGCTCTGTAAATGTAAACCTGGTAGTTTACATTTTTTCCTGTGGATGGCAATTTTTTTTTTTTTTTTTATGTGTGGAGACTAAAATTTAAACCGACCAAGAGACATTTTAATAAAAAAAAAAAAAAGAGTAAAAAAAAATTTTGTTTTTTGAATACT
>VOQK01041972.1:55998-67845 GCA_015052645.1 Benitochromis conjunctus | reverse complement strand
ACCACACTGATGAGCTAGAGGGAATGGGGGGGTGCACACAGGAGGGAGGGCGGCAGGGAGATAATCAGCACAAGGAGAGCCATTCTCCCACTCAGCTGGAACAAAAGGTCCTTGCCAGCATGCCTGTTTGTGTGTGCGTATTGAAATCCCAGTAGAGTCAGCAGGATCAGGCACCTCCCCAGAGAGTTGGGTAGCTTTTTTTTTTTTTTTTTTTTTTTTGTGAGCTTGCTTTAGGGATACATTGCCTTTTCTAAAGTACAGTTGAGTTTCTCTTTTTCATTCTGATTGGGTTTTATTGACTGCTGTGGACAGAGGTAATATTGGGTGACTGCAGCTGAAACTAACTACATGTGCATACTAGCTGAATAAAAATGTAATGATAATTTCATGTTTCAAGATGATAAGGTTTGGTGTTTAGTGTTGTCTGGAAGTAAAGCAAATGAAAGTTTAACAAACAAAACTTTACAACCTTACAAAAGAGAATTTTTGTATTTCGACACACCCGTAGAATACAAAATGCAGAGGGATTGATTTGACAGAAGAAGATGCAAAGAATAGGAGGAGATGTAGGCAGATGATGCGTTACAGGAGCAGCTTAAAGTGTTTCAGACATGTAGTGACTGTTAGTGCTTAACTGTGTGAAGCTTGTTAAACACTAGAAAAAAGGCAACTAATTATGGTCATGGAGACTTCTTTAATTCTAAAGACAAGATTAATATTATAGTAGGCAGCACGTCTAGATATGTGATTCGTCCATTCGCTTCCGCTTATCCTTTTTCAGGGTTGCGGGGGGCGCTGGAGCCTATCCCAGCTATCTTAAGGCAAGAGGCAGAGTACACCCTGGACAGGTCGCCAGGCTGTCGCAGGGCTAACACATAGACAACCATTCACACCCACCTATGGGCAATTTCAGTTTCCAATTAACCTATCCCCACTAGTCTGGACCCCCGCATGAACTTCGCAAGTATGAACTAGCATGTAGACAAGTAAAAACTTGCATACTTGGATATTAAGGAATGATCAAGGAGAAGAAGAAGCTAATAAACAGCCAAAATAGTAGACACATTTAGCATTGATGGCTATATTGGCAAGTGTTATGAAGCAGCCTTGACATAGGTCAAGGCAAATGTCAAAAGCTAAAGTTGTTTTCATTGTTGTTTTGAGTAATGTGTTATCGTACAGTATACACATCCTGCTGAAACAAAGCTTGTTTATTTGAAGTCAGCGACTTGTATTTTTAGCTGCATCATCCTTGTAATTTGGTCTTGTTTCCTATGAAGTGCAAAGAGCTTAACTGAAGCTTAATAATGGCCACCTGTTGCTGCCTTATGGAGAGTTGAGTTTTCTGGGATAAACAATGCTAAATTGCTCAGCAGGGTGGATAGAAAAAGCAGTTGGGTGATTTTTTCACTCTGTTTGTCACCATTAGCGACCTCTTCCACATTAGACTCAGTCGTTCGATCTGCTGTTGAGTAAATTATTGATTTGTGCAGTTTTAATTGTACAGACTGACTTTGATCTGGGAACACCGTGTGGTTACTAAACACACAGGACAAGAAACCGATATGGAAATAAAGCCGATCAGCAGAAGTGTAACTAAGCAACCATCACATTCACATCCTGGGTCAACTGTGGCTCGTGGTTTCCTTTTATGATTTGAAATCAAGTTTAAATCTTTCTTCTTCTTTTTTTTTTTACATTGGAAACATTTGGATTTGATCATTTACATTTAATGCTATATTTTTAGACCGCTACGTTAAAAAGTAGTGAAAAGCTGTATACTGCTCCCATCACTGGGCGAGAGACAGATTCACACTGTCTTTTTGGCTAGAAAAAGTAGAAGCAGACGGCCAGGTTAAGGATTATGGGTCAGTGCAATTTCTTTCATCTGTTTTGGTTCTTGAGTGGGAAGATTTTTGACTCAGGTCTAGGGAAGCAAAAGAGTTCGAGGGATATTCAGTAATACCTTTAACCTCTAGCTGAATCATATCCTTTCATTATTTTATCTGAAAATCTTAGTCATCTTTCCATCCCGCCTCCTTCTTCCTCATTGTGCTTTTCTCTGTATTTCCTCCCCTCTCTCTCTCTCCCTCTCTCTCTCTCTCTCTCTCTCTCTCTTTATTATCATTCCTCTGGTGATTCCACTGATGAATGGAGGGACTTTTCTTATGCTTCTGAGGGAGAACTAATTTGTATTCAGTCCCTACTCTACTTTCTTTACTCCGTCAACCCGCCCAGTCCAGCTTTCACTCTCTTCCTCACAATAACAAGTGACAGTACAGTTTAGTGACTATAGTGAGTCCCCCCCACCCCCCCTCATCCAACAAAAATGGTCACCTTCAAAAGGACCTTGCCATATGGGCCAGGCCATCTGGACTGTACCATGTTACAGGCAGTAAGGGAGAGGATGGGAGCCCAGTCACGTGGGGAGGAATTAAAGGACGGTTACAGCGAAAAGCTCACAGAGCAGCTGAACCCACTCACACGCTTCCACATGCAGTCCATCCTAACTTCATGAAGAGGCCTGGTGTTAAACTAGTGCGCTCTCAGGGGAACGATCAGCAATAAGTGTTCAATAATTCATGACAGGAAATTCAGTGCCTACCTCACTATTAAACAAACACATGCTCTTTGAGGCCATTAAGACAGCTGCAAGTTTATAATGGTAATCACATCCAAACACACAGAGCGCATACATAATTTACTCGCCTCTCGTGTTGCACCGACACCACAGGAAGCCATGTTTTCTGTAAAATTAAGTCTTTGTGTTCTCGCACTTGTCTTTTTATTTTAGGGATCGAGCTTTGTTTGCCAGGTTGGCGTTTCTCCATGACTATGGTAGCCAGTTTTCTTATGGTGGGCGGGCAGCTATTGATGCCAGGGGTGGCCGCTCTGTGCCGCCATTGGCCAAACCGGGATGACTGGCAGGTCCTGCAGATCGTCATAATCAGTCCTTTCGTTCTGATGCTGCCCTACGTCTGGTGAGTTCAGCCCTCTGAAGAAAATCCACAGCTCTGAGCCAGGCAATGGCTTGTACAGTACACACGGCACCACACAAGCTCGCTCTGATTTGACAAACAATAGTCTCTTTCTCCTCTTGTTTTCTTCTTCCCTCACTTGTTTCTTTCTTGCTTTTACAACATATTCTGCTCATCCTTTGTCTGCTTCTCCTCGCCATCCCCCTCTTTCGCTCCCTCTACAGGATTTTTCCCGAATCCCTGCGCTGGTTGCTGGCCACCCAGCATTACAGGCGGTCCAAAGCCATGATGCTGCAGATTGCCAGGAAGAACCAAGTTGACATGACAACTGAGCCCAGCGGAGTTCTTACAGGTGAGGATGAAATCAAGTGGGAGAGAGAGGATGAAAGCCCCCACAACCACTGGACTATGAATTCTGTTCCTTCTGTTGCTTTCTGTCACTTCTCTTCACTTTGCAATATATTTAAATCGTCTGCAGTATGTTACGTTACAGCTGCTGCTCGGTGTGATGAAATGAGCAAGCAACGAATACAAAGACACTGACGTGCATATAAAACTCAAAGATGACTGTTTGACGAGTGCCCAGGTTGCACTGCTCAGACCATTGACATGATGAAATGCACATGCAATAAGGTAAAGATCCATAGTCATTTAGGTTGTTAATGATTTTTCACTATAATATACACAATGTCTGACTTCCAAATAGTGCTGAGAGCATGTAGACTGTCAGTTAACAACCACAATTACATTACTATCCTGTAAAATCCTGCAAAATCTCAAAGCATCTGGGGTCTCATTTATAAAAGAATGTGTAGGATCCATACTATACCTGAGTGGAAAAGCTGAGATGGTGTGGGAAAAAAAACAAAACAATAATAATTATGCAACGTGCCGATGCTCACCAGCTCAGAATCTTCCTTTATAAATCACTGTCAGTCTGGAAATGTGTGCACTTCAATCAGTCTTCATATCCTGCCCTTAAAAAGCTGTTTTGCTGTGGTGAACTTGGCTCACGTTATAAGAACTCGTGATGATATTTAGTGTAATGGCAGTGTGAGGATTGCCACTGGCTTTATTTCTAGGCTGTAAAGTTAGATGGTGTGTTCAGATGGTGTTGGTGACCCAGGTGAGGTGTGGGTCAGTTACCATGATGTCCCTACTGTATCTGTTAAACTTGACATCCTGTATTTCAGCTCCTCGATAACTGACTGTGACAGTCAGCAGCATTCAGTCCAGCCCTCCCGATGTAGGGAATATGATGTTGAGTTGGGGAAATATTCGATTGGGCTTATCTCAATGCTGCCGTGGCTTACTGGCATTTCAATATTTACGATAAAGTAAATCCATAAGCACTACATTATAAGAAATCATACTTACAACGTATGAGGTGACATATTATGTATTGGTTTTTACATCATGCCTTCAATTTAGCACCTCACAATGTGCATTGCTAATTTCCCTCTGTCTCCAAAATGTTCATAAGCGTGGGTCGGTCTCTCTGTACCAGTGTGCACATTCTCCCATCCACATTGCCTTTGAAAACTCCCAACTTGTGTGTGGGAAGTTGCACAGGCCTTTTTCAGACTTCATTTTTGGCACGAGCCATGTTTATAAATGAGATCCCTGGCTATTAATTGTCTTGCAACAGATTTAATGTGTCTCACATCTCTCCTTTCTCTGCCACGACACTTCTTGTTCCCCTGAGTTGGTATTTGATTCATTGTCACTGCTTCTCCCAGTAGCCAAGCAGTCAGACAGATGATGAGAGTGGGCACAGCGATGTCCTATATCTATCTAAAGCCCCCCCAAAGCTCTTTAGCTTCTCTGTGCTAGAGATCCCTTATGGCCAGGCGCTCATTACCACCTGAAAAGGAAAGGTCTCAAGGTGTGCGTTTCATGTTTCCTACCAGAGCTGGAGCAGGAGCTGCACAAGAAACCCCAGAGGAGCTGCATTGTCAAGATGATGAGCACCAGGAACCTGTGGAAAAACATTGTGGTGCTGTGTGTCAACTCGTAAGTGTGTTGCGTTTGTGTTCCCGACTTGAACAGTTCCTTTGCTAATAACAGCCAACATCCATTGTGTTGAGAGCATGAATTACACATGAGCTGGTCTCCAGAGAATAAAGACTACGCAAACCTCACGTGCCCTGTGGCGGACGCATGTCTTAGGTAGCACCTCATTGGTCAATCTCTTATTCTGTGGTTTTGTTTTGATGTACAGTCTGACAGGTTATGGAATTCACCACTGCTTCGCTCGCAGTATGATGGACCCGGAGGCTCAGCCCACGGCTTTGTGCCATGCCGACTATTACACCATGGCCGGCATCGCCGTGGCAACCTGCCTAGCACTATGCCCTGCAGTGGGACTGATGGGTCGGCGTGGAGGGCTGCTCACCTTCATGATCATAACAGCGCTGGCATCACTGCTGCAGCTGGGTTTGCTTAACTGTAAGTAATTCAATTCAACTTTATTTATATAGCTCCAAACCACAATCACCTCAAGGCACCTCCAGACCCTACAATAATACAGAGACAAACCCAAACAATCAGACTTTATATGAAATGTTAAGTCACTGCAGCCCACAAGCTTTGTGATTGGCATCTTCAGTACACTAAAAAAAACAAACAAACAAAAAAACCTTTAACTAATTTAATTACATGTAAAATGTACATGTAATTTTGTTACATAGATGCACTGTAATGCACCTACAGCTATGTTTTTTTGGAGGGAGCCCACTACCATCATGAAGGGTTTCATCATAGGATAAAAGTGATTACTCAGAATTTTTCTATAGCTACTAAAGTTACTGTAAAGTTTGAGTCAAACAAAACTTTGGTGTAATGGCCTAAAATACTAACAACTTTGTACAGATACCATGACTGTAATGTTATGCTATCCTGTGGCCTGTAAAGTAAAACTATATTACAAATAAGTGGCAAGCTATTAGCTAGGCATGCTAACATTAGCCTATCTTCTCAAAACTGATAGAAACATTGTTAATCTAGTCTGAAAAACTTTTTCACCTCCTGTTTTTACTGGTGAAAATACTATGAAACTATCCTTGAAACTCTTTGGATTGGCTTTGATCCTGAAATTAGTTGTGCCCTCCTCGTGTTGTTTGTCTGACAGTTTGATGACTTTGAAGCTTGTCTGACATGCTGCGCATACAGTTAGCTTGATAACTGTGACTGAAAAGGTTTAGCCATGCTACCAAGACTTTTGCTGAAATTGTCGAACACTTCGGTTTCCTTCCCTGAGTCATTAAAACAGTACCGACTGCAGCTCAACCTTCATTCTAATAGGGGCTTCCCCTCATTCTTCCTCTTTGACCTACATCTGCAGCATGTAGTCATTATTTCAGGCTTCAGTGGTAAACTGTTCTCCTGAAGGCTTTTATTCTGCTTGTTTTGAGTCAGTGCTGTGCTGCTCTTCATGCTCACTAATGACATCTCTCTTTTCTCCAATGCTCACCAATGGAATCCAGTAATTGGGAAGTACAGCCTTCGCCATGACACAGGTACATTTGCAGTTTGGAGATTTATCATCAATCAACAATTAAAACGATAAACCGTTACCCTAGTTTGAGGATAACTTAATGATACACAACAAACAATGTAATTTATGCTCCTGGCATCATGTTACATTTGTTGTTGCTGATTTTTTTTTGGCTTGTTTGCTCTCTTCTGAACAGTTTTGCGAGACACTCTTAACAGGAAATTCTCTGTGGCCTTCTCCATCATTGGGATGTTCTCTTCTCATGCTGTCAGCACACTCAGCATTTTCTTTTGTGCTGAAATAACTCCTACTGTCATCAGGTGAGCCTGCATAGTCATAAACACAATACGCATCTTATGAAAGCATACAATCTTATTACTTTTTAAAAATTTGATTATTATGACTGTGTGGCTCAAATTTTGTTCTCAAATTGCATATTTGCTCCCTCTTGTGGTGTGTTTATGACTGACAAGTGGCGAGTGTGTCAGGTAAATTTGATTAAAGGGGTTCTCATTAGGAGCAGCACGGTGGCACGATGGCTAGCACTGTTGCCTCACAGCAAGAAGGTCCTGAGTTGAATTTCACCATCAGGGGTCTTTCTGTGTGAAGTTTGCATGTTCTCCCCGTGTTTGCGTGGGTTCTCTCCCACAGTCCAAAGACATGCAGTTAGTGGAGATAGGTTACTTGGAAACACTAAATTGCCAATAGGTGTGAATGTCTATGTGTTAGCCCTGTGACACACTGGCGACCAGTCCAGGGTGTACCCTGCCTCTCACCTTAAGACAGCTGGGATATGCTCCAGTGCCCCTGAAAAATGGATAAGCGGAAGCGAGTGGATGCATGGGTTCTCATTAGTGTTTAGAAATAAAAATGTATGCCATATTATTGATTACAATGGTTCCACAGAAAACTGGTGAAAATGTGGATTTATGGAAAAAGGGCCGTGAGAGGTTATGAAGGAGGTTCGGGATGCCAAATACTTTCAACAGATCTGACCTGATGCTGAGTGAAGACCATTGTCATCTTTATCATTGCTGGATAAAGCATGCCATTTACTCTTAAAATACTCTTAAAGTGGATATATCCTATCCACTTTCAGCTCTGTACTCCTAGTAGATTAGCACCCTATGATTCACCAGTCAGAAAATCTACAAATATCCTACATTAGGCTTTGATGCAACCTCTCAATTCATCATCTGAAAAAAGCCATTTTGGCTAATCTCCCTGTCACTCCACCCACCCATTCTTCTGATTGGCTTTACCTTGCAAACAGAAGATCCAAACAGCAGGTGGGTGGGGCTTCTGTGCTCACAACTAGAGCTGTTTTCATGACATGAACAGGTGATGTGATCTATTTTTGCAAATATAATACAAAAGCAAAAATAGGAAAAAAAGAGGAATGTATGTATGCTGATCTCATTGTTTGCATTATGGTGACTGTGGCTCAAGTAGTAGACTGGGTCATCTACCCATTAGAAAGTCGTGGATCAGTCTGTGACTCCTTACATCCGGGGTGGGGAACTCCAGGCCTCAAGGGCCGGTGTCCTGCAGGTTTTAGATCTCACCCTGGGTCAACACACCTGAATCAAATGATTAGTTCATCACCAGGCCTCTGGAGAACTACTAGACATGTTGAGGAGGTAATTTAGTCATTTAAATCAGCTGTGTTGAATCAAGGACACATTTAAAACCTGCAGGACACCGACCCTTGAGGCATGGAGTTCCCCCACCCGTGCCTTACATGTTTAAGTATGTTAAGCATGCGAGGTTAGAAAGCCTTTAGGCATAGTTAAAAAGTGTTGCGTGAGACAGACTGAATGAGGCCTGTTGTAGAAAGCTGCTTTATAAGAGGCAGTCCATTTAACATTGTTTGACCATGTTTATATCTCAAAAAAATGAAGAATGCTTATATCTTAGGAGCTGCTGCTTTTAGTTTAAGGTGCATCAGAGGACCTTGGAAATAAATCAGCTGTGACCTCTCTTTCTGCAGGGGTGGAGGACTGGGCTTGGTCCTGGCTAGCGCTGGCTTTGGCATGCTCACTGCGCCCATCATGGAGCTCCACAACCAGAAGGGCTACTTCCTGCATCACGTGATCTTTGCCTGCTGCACCCTGCTGTGCATCATCTGCCTCCTGCTGCTGCCTGAGCCACGGGGACAGCCACTGTCGGAGAGCCTAGCTGATGGAGAGACCTTTACCCGTCAGACCCTGCTCCATCCGGGAGAGCAGCACCTCCTTCTCGCCAAGAGTGACAGGGACTACTCCCGTGTTCACGACACACCGTTACATCTCTCAGCCACTGGGGGCGCTACAGTGGCAGCAGCCACCGCTCTGGCAGCGGTACCTGCCTCATACGCCCTTGCAACTGGTGGGGAGGTGATCGGGAATCATGCCATAGCCAATGGAGTGTGAGCAGCTTTGCTAGTTGTCTTCTGTGCTAATAACTGCTCCAAGCATTAACCTGAGCAAGTGGTGACTGAACGTACTTTAAGGGAAAATAATTGTTCGGATGAACTCTTTTTATGTTGAGGATTCAGATGATGATGATAGTACATTTGTGTAATTTGTAGTGACTATGATTCCTTCAGGAGTTGCCAAAAATATATTGTACTGAAGTCAGTGTGTGTCAGATAATATGAGTGTCTTCAGTGGTGTTGGTGATTTTCTTGAGCCACCTTCTGCTTGAGGGTACAAGGAGACACAAGTGGAGAGACAAAGTACAGCAGAATAACTTTCAATAACGTGTGCTCTGTAAGTTTACTGTCTGTAGTTTTGACTCGTTGAAACTGGATTTCACTACATCTTAGAACTCTTTGTAGGTTATTTTGCACTAAATGTCAGAGACACAATCAAGTGTTTGTGATTTGCAGCCAACACATTGGAGATCCAGGGATGGGCTAAAGCCACTACCAATCTTTTTGCATGAAAAGGGCACAAATGTTTTTTTGTTTTTTTTTATTTGTTTTGTTCTGTAGCATTGGTTAATACAACCTGTGACTCACTGTGTAATTCCCCAGCATTTATCAAGTAATTCTCAATAGACAGTGTAATATTCGGCACCTTAAAATACTTACCAATAGGTACAGTAAAACTATGGGGAAACAATTAGCAGTTTTAAAGGAAAAACTAAACAGGTTGTGGGGTTAGCACTGTTGCCTCATAGCAAGAAGGATCTAGGCTCAAATCCAGTCTGGGGCCTTTCTGACTGGAATTTGCATGCTCTCTTTGGGAACTCCTCCCACAACCTAAAGACATACACACATAGGGTTAGGTTAATCAGTGACTTTAAATTGGCTCTAGGTGTGAATGGTTGTCTGGCTCTTTAATGGTGGCTGTAGAGAATGTTAGTGGTTGGCTGCTCCAGTCTGCATGCCAAAGTATCCTCAGGCAAGATACTGGACCCCAAGTTGCCCCCGATGTTAGATAGAAAGCACTTAGATGTAGAGAAAAAGTCCTTGTGTGAATATGAAAGAGTGATGTTGTATAAAATACTTTGCTCAAGTAGAAAAGCCCTATTTTAGAACCAGTCTATTTACCATCTACTCTTTGTGTTAGTCCTGCGATAAACTGGTGACCTGTCAAGGGGGTGCCCTGCATCTCACCCTATGACAGCTGGGACAGGCTCCAGCCACTCTGTAACCCTGATTTGGATACGAAGATGAATGAATTATACTGTAGATATTTTTAAGCATTTATTGTGTCAAAAGTGGAGGCTAGGATACTGTATCTCATAGCGCATGCCCACAATAATACTGCATTATCAATACATAAGTGGATGTTAGGCTACTCTCATACCCAGTGTAATACTGTGTGATTACATTCTTGGCCTTTAGACTAAAACACCCCAGCTTCTAATTACATAAAAATAAAATTTGGCCCTTACTGCTAAAACACTTGAAAGGTACTCAAAGATTAAAAATACTCAAAGTACAATTTGTTTCTCATTTCCTTTAAAACTCCATTAATCTACTGTAACGACATTTTACAGAAGCAGCAAGTATTTGTAGGCAACATTGGAGCACTTTGAAGTACCAAAGTGCCAAGAATTGCACCTATAAATGAAAGTGAACTCACTTTCTATAAAGGTGACCCCTTTTCTACTGACACACATGCCCAAACAAGTTCCAAGCACTTACACACAAAAAAATCCACCCTAAATTCAGAAGATAATGCAAGGTAAATGTTGGGAAATCAGACAATAAGTTGCGGGCTGTATTGTGAACTGCTACAAGTACTTCCTCATTTGTGGTCTCCTTATATGAAGTCCAATGTGGCACTTTATCCTCAGCTGAGAGGTCAGTGTGGACACTGATTTTTAAAGAAGCGTTACTACTGCTGCTGGTGCTGGCGTATGATGGTTGTTGGACGACGAACAGCCGGAGACCTTTCTCGCAGACCATATGTGTAGCCTACAGAGACTGTGTGCATAATGTTAAAACAAATCTGAGAGCTGAACAGACATGAGTGTGACCTGCTAGTGCACTACTGTTTGTCTTATGATGCACCTCAGCAATTTAAATGGCTTTATCGCTCTGTTCCGTTAACAAAACAGAGAAGATACGATGTAATGAAAGAAAAAAAAAAAACAGTATTTATTTTTTGTCATGCTGCCAAGGGAAAGTTTTGTTGCTTGAAATACCTCCTTAATTAGCAAACATTTCCAATCTCACTCCTCGTTCTCTGTACTGTGCTAATACTGTAATCCTATTCCTAGAGTGTGTAACTTTAGATACAAAGCACAATATTTTACAGTTTTTTGAGATGTGTGAAGATTAGAATAGAGCAGCATAGTCTGCATAGATTTGGTTTAGTTGTGATTGGTGTACATTTATACACTTTATTATATAGGTATCCCTTAGGACTGCATAAAAACGTAAGGTATGTATACATGTGCCATTCATTTATAACATATGGAACATAACCTTACTTTTATAGACTGTGACGCACACTGAATAGACAAACCATGCCATGAAGCATTTTGTGCAGATATACCAGAACCCAAGCATCCTCCATTTTTATAGTCATATTTAGTACACAGCACATATTTTAGACATTCAGTATGGTTTGGTAGTTTGTATGTTTTCAACAGTAAGAAAATACTCTAAGAAAAAAAAAAGTAAAAACAAACAAACAAACAAACAAAAAAAACAACAACCACTAATGCTGTTTTCTAAGTGTTATTTTTTTAATATGCATTTGTAAAAAACAAAACAAAAAAGCCACAGGACTATAGTACATGTTTTGATAATAAACTACTTAATTTATTGTCAATAAAAGAACACTTGATGTGGTCGTTTGTCCTGATTATTGCATTTGAGTATGACTCCTGTATTACAGGGTTACTGTACACTGCTGCCCTCCTTACTACAAAGGG